>SNQJ01S0025301.1:46025-61162 GCA_010110895.2 Picea sitchensis
TATTGCTCGCCTTAAATTGTGTTATCAAAGGATCAGATTTCAACATAAAGTAATGGAACGCCGTCAATAATATCCACTAAGGAAAAGGTGAGTAGTCTTGCATCACCTCTTTATGTTATATGTTTAATTTTTTTTATTAAAATTTTAAATTATGTGATGTTGAGATGTTTAAATTATGTTTTTAAAGAATTAATTTAAAATTGAATTTAAATTAATTGTGAGGTATTGTTTAGTTGTTGTGTTGAAATTTTAATAATTTAAAAGTTAATTTCAAAGAAGGGGTGACAAATGCGGGGGAGTTTTTAGGAGTCTCTATTACATTTGACATTTGGAGATAAGTGTGGGGGAGTTTCTAGGATTTTCTATTACATTTGGCTACTTGGAAATGTATCAAACAATCTTGTCAAGGTTTATTCTTTGTGGATGGGTATGTGCACCATAAAGGAAGAAGACCTCAAAACTTTAATAGTTTTCGTAGATTCAATGTTGGTTATCAAAGTTGTGATTGATCAAGGAGTTGGGGGTGGGGGAATGACTTGGGCACATTCATCTCGAGGATTAAAAAATCTCTCTCTTACATTGAACACATTTCATTTTTCCACATATAAAGAGAATTTAATGGTATTGCAAACCACTAGGCCAAGGTGGCCTCCTCCCTAAGCCTAGGGTTGTTGATTAAAAGCGGGGTGCATGGCTATAGCCCCTTACCTTAACGAAACCCTGTGCATCTATTCAATTCACATTCAATGGTATTTCATAGTTGGACACGTCAAGGGAAGGCCAATAGGTGGCTTCTGTCATTTGCACATATGGAACATTGTGAGGTTATTCAATGCAGCATATGTGAAATTTTGTTGATCTGTGGGATTTTGTTGGTAATGGGGAGCAATGAAACCTCTGTTGTGACGAATTTACTCTCGAATTCCTGGAATTGGGAGGGATTTTTTGGAAGCGAGGCGGGTCAGGATTTGAGGAGGCAAGAAGGTTTCTTGTGCGAGCTCAACACATCTACAAGGGGACACAGACACTCGTGGGTGGTGATCTTGGGTGGAGCTATGTCTTTAATGCTGGTATTTTCTATAGTTTAGGCTAGGAAACTCCTAGTTCTCTAGTTTCTTTTTCCTATGGGAGTTTCTTCTGTTGTTTTTTATGTTTTGGACCTATTTGGCCAAAATAACATTCCTTTGTTTTTGTTAGTTTTCTATAAAATTGCAATAATTGAAAATTGTTGCTTGGGGATTGTTTGGTCTGGTTTCTCTTTAAGTGGTATTGTGCAAGTTCTGTTTGAGACAGATATGGACAACCTAGATTGGAAGGAAGCTCATAAAATTCTTCGTAGACATGAAGAAATTACTCAAGCTAACAATAGTGCCCTTTTGCACATCTCCTCAAAAATCACAGAGCTGGAGCAAGTCAACATCACAAACATTGTCAACATAATGAATCTTCTCCTTCTATAGAAACAACGAATAGACTCACTTCGAAGTTGAATTCCATAGGCTCCTCTCTCTGGTTCTCCCATAACATTTGCATTCTCTCTCTCTCTCTCTCTCTCTCTCTCTCTCACACACACACACACACACACACACACACACACACACACACACAATCACGGCTTTAGAAACTCATTGTAGGAAGATCTCAGGGAAGATGAAATAGTGGGTTAGATCCATAATCCCATGGATGTGGAAGAAATAGGCTCCCCCCACTTTGTTGAGGGGCAGGAAGCTCGAGACAATGCACCTCCTTGAATGGTTCTTTATGTTTTTCAAAATTGTTAGTTTTTTTAGGAAAAATTGTAAAGCAAGTTACTTGCATAAATACTTGGAATCCTTGTATAGAAAAGGCCTTAGATATCATGTTAACTATATTAGTGTTACAACAATTTTTGCCACACTCCATGCATCTTTCTCTAATGGCCTTCCATTTCCCTCTGCAGACCTCATTTCCCCTCACTCCAAAGCTTAAAATACTCATTTTTATAAATGTACACGACCTTCCAGTTATACAGCTCACGTGCATATGCGAGTTTCTCCATTACAACCCGTGTACATCGGGTTTGGTGCACAAAAAATAAAAATTGTGTCAGGTTTCCATATACTGGAAACACTTCGAATCGACCCTTCAATTCCATTTGGAGGATATAAATTGAGCCATATCCAAGCCTTGAAGATACACAATTCATCATTGAGAGCAAAGACACTCTGGATAAATTTCATCTCAATTGAGTCGGCATCCCTTTGTCCTTCAAAGTTTGGACTTCTTTTGTTCAGCCCCCAAGTGCTTCCTATCTTGTGATGGAGAACCTCATTGACTCCTACATGTGAGCTTGCCTTTGCGAATGATTGAAGTGGTGGAGGCCCAGCTGAAGGGACTTAGTTTCTCGGTTCTGATATGTGTCGTTACAAAAGTTTGTCACCTATGTACTTCTATTGATTACATCAATATAAATACTATTTTCTCGTCCAATTGATATCTTGCAAATATTTGTATTGCTTTCCATGGGCGTATTTTTTATGAATGTTAATGGATTATGTTGATTTATATGCTAACATTATGTATCATTACCACATGCTTGTGTATATTGGTTGTTGAAGACAAGTTACAGTTGTAAAGCTTTGGGTCACGTGCTCAACGATGGTATTCTTCGGACGTCCAAATGAGGTAAGCTTCTAGCCTTCTCTTGTTAGCATTTCAGTTATATAACATATTTGATATTAGAGTTTATTTTTGGGTGTCGTTCTGTCTATTGTGGCTTGCCCCTAGCCATAAAAAGATTTTCCTCATAACAATTAGAACTATGCCCAACTTTGAAGCAAGCTTTGAAATATTTAAAATATTTTATATGTAATTGATAACTTTGACACAACCTCCTTTGAATGAATATAATTTTTTATTCATTTTTTAAAAAATTAATTTAAAAAAAAATATAAAAATGGATTTGAATTTGGGTTATTATCTCTACATATATATTATAAATTTAGTCCCTACTTTAAATATCTAACAATAAATTTACAATTGCAATATTAAAACTTATAAAATTTTAATCTTTTAAAGAAAAAATGGGAAACTTTTTACTTCTCAATCAATAATTGAGTAAATATTAAATATCTAACAATAAATTTACAATTAAAACTTATAAAAAATAAGTGAGTAAATATTAAATATCTAACAATAAATTTACAATTAAAACTTATAAAATTTTAATCTTCTAAAAAAAAATTGAAATTTTTTACTTCTCAATAAATGAGTAAATATATACTATTACTAAACCTACATTTTGTTCCAATACATCTATCTAATTACTTATATTTTTCATCACCCTAAAAACCATAATACAAATCCAACCTCATGTCTATATTCTCTATAAAATCCTACCATTTATTAAAAAGTCAATATACCACCGATGACCTTGTAACCTTCTTTCACAAACTTCTAACCATCCTCAACAATATCACTTTGCTATCTTTGAAAATGCCTATACAACTAATGATGGTTGAGGTTGTAATGTCTAAGATGTTGAGCTAACGAATGACAAAAGAGAGCCAACTAATGATGAAAATAGGTATTCATTTTTTAAAAGTTGTGGGGTTACAATTGTAACGAAATGCGTTCATTACCTAATAATAAGTGACAACTATGATGCTTTCAATGACTTAAAGCAACCCCAACTCCAAGAATCATGTGAGGGTGTGATGGATATTGATGTCATGTGTATGGATTAAGACGACCTACTTATACAAATTTACTTTCACATAAGTAAACAATACATTAAATATTATATAATTAATTTCAACTTTTTCTGTCAATTTAATTTCATATTTTTCAATCTTATAACAGATTGATAAAGAATATTTAAAAGTGGAGTAAAAAGTAGAGTAGAAGGCTACAAAGTTTTTGATATTAGTGTTAATGATGAATTTATTGTTGATATTAATGTTAATGATGAATTTATTGTCACATCTTGTAGATCTTAATTGATATGTGGTTATTATCAATTTAATGTTTATAATTACATATTATTAAAAATACTTATCCTTATCACTGGTTATTATGAATTTGATGTTTATAATTACACGTTATTATTAAAAATACTTATCCTTATCACTATTGTGAGAAATAGGATTAGCAAAAGTTTAGAGTACTTTTAAGTATAAATGTATGGATACAAATCTTCAAAAGTGAACCCCACTAAAACCTCTACAATTTGAAATTAAGGTTTTTTTTGAAAAATTTGTGGATATTTTTTGTAATTTCATTTTTTAAATGGGTGGAAGTTTTAGTAGATGTTGTTTTTTGGTGCACTTCTTTCAATATGGGGCGTTGGTGTGCCAATGATATGGGAATGCAAGACACCTAGGGTGTAACACACCCAACCCCCTAAATACCCTTTTAAGGGACGAGGTATTAATTTTTCATCTTTCCTAAACCTCCTCAAATTCATTTAAAAGGGACACCATTGTCTTCTGCTCAACAAGAGCTTTCCAATGACTATAAGTTTGCTCAAAACAAACCTCTAGATCAAAACTTATGGCCCTTTGAATTTTCTGGGTTTTCAATAGTCAAAGACCTCTACACTGCCATGTGGCCTTCACGTCACCCATATCATTCGAAGTGGGATGACATGTCATAATATGTTGGTGTGGCACCTGGCATGCAATTCATAAGGCATAGACCCATCAGGACCTTGAACCTTTACGCACCCAACCTTGTGCTACGCATTCTTCCGAGCTCCGACTTAACTAGGTGTTGACACCTGTCCATCGGGCATTGGCTTGGTTACGTCGACTAATGTCATCTCAGGACATTAGCTCTCGGGACCTTGGCCCTTTTACATTTTTTCAAAGCCCCAAAACTCTTGATCAGGGATGAGATGGCACCTAGGACACGTGGCCCTATCCTATCATGCCACAAGTCCTAACCATGGCATGACATGTGGCCACCATAATCTCGTGACACGTGGCACACGTTTTTTCCACAGATCTCTATCCGAAAATGTTAAAACCACTTGACACGTGACACGTTCTACACTTGACACGTGGATATCCATGTGGGATGACATGGTACACACGTCACCACAGAATGTCTGGCTTGTCCAACAAGGATTCAACACTTATTCGCTCCTTATTTATTGAATGTCGTCATCCAACGCCATCTTGGATCTTTCGAGCATCGACTATCCACCTTTTCGTAAGGCCTATTTCCAAAAATCTCCTGACAACCGAGATTTGATTATAGTTGGCATCTTGGGGAACGTGGCCCTATCTGGTCATGCCACCTAACATGACACGTGGCACCCATACCACTCAACATGTGACACTCATTTTCCACCAGGACCTTCGTCCAAATATGCCAAATCAACGTGACACGTGGTACCACCGAGGAGTGACACGTGGCCCTCCCTCGTCACGACACGTGGTGACACCACATAATCACGGACATCAGGACCGCGGCCCCTTATCGACCTCTTATAGATTAAAAATCCATGCGGTCCACCATCCGGGGATTACGAGATAGTTAATCAAGCTAATCCAATGATTAATTAAGGTAATCACCAAATTATGAGAAATTCCAATGCTCAACATCCCAAGGATTACGAGGTGATTAACTAACGTAATCTCGGTGGTTACGAGAGGTTTAACTAGGTTAATCCTAGGATTACAACTCTTGACCATTTACTGCAAGATCTACGATATATATTTTTCTATTGTGTGGGATCCAAAGGGGACACGTGTTGTCGCTCGATGACCGCGAACATCAGACTGCGGCTCTTTACAGTTTCCCTTCACACTAAAACTCTCAAGGTCCGAGATCTGATTGACTTTTCGTAACAGAGATCTGTGGCTGAGATCTCTTGGCTTCAAGATCCTACGACTAAGGATTTGGGGNGGGGGGGGGGGGGTTAAATCTGAGGCCTCCACTCCCAATCTATCCCCATAGTTTCTCCACCAGCTAATCAAACGCTGCCAAGTTTCAACCCCTTGACCTCATGTCTGCCCACGTGGATCCCATGTCACATGTGACGTTGCCTCCCTCTCATCCATATATATATATATAAGGATTGGAACCTTGCGTGGGAACACTGTCCACCGAAAATCAGGCATCAAGGTTTCCAAAGGGTTGGGCCTTGAAAATATTCTGAGCTCTGATGCTTTGGTACCTTGGGGCATTAGACCCCTCATGAGCATATATATTAGATCGACGATCGAGGTTTCCTCGGACAACATATCTAACGATCGGGTTTTAAGACGTTTGTTTAAAGGCTTAAGCCTGATAGGTGCCCATTCTCCACCCTTGAAAAATCAACCCCCACCATATCATGGGAACCTTGGCCACTATGTCTTCCTTCGTGGAAACCTTGTCACACATGAAAACAACTCCCTGTTAACACTTGTATGTATATAATAAAGGTACAAAAGCAGGGGTTGGAACCCTATCGTGTCGAGTATTGACATGTCGGGACTTTCAAAGGAGTTTGGACTTAGAGTTATTCTGGGGCCTGATGCTTTGATGCCCCAGGTCGTGCAAGCCCCTTCTAAGCTTGGTTACGAAATCTGACGGTCGAGATTGCCTTAGCACTGTGATCTGACAGTGGCTACTAGTCCATTTCTAGACGGTCGAGATTGACCATATTCACTAGATCGATGACTATTGTTTCTCACATGGGTTTACACGAGATTATGATGGGTAACCAACCCATCTTTGAATGGTTGAGGTTAACTCTCAGATTAGGGATCAATGATTGTTGAGTCTCGTCGATTTTATTCAATATAAATTGAATTATAACTTGAGCTTTCGGGATTATCAGTCTTGCGGGCTCATGCTGCATCATTCTGCTGGGTTTTTAACTCGTCTTCCTCAAACCCTTCTAATGAATTATCATGTAGATATAAAGGTTCCAAATGGAACAACATCAAATCCACTAACAAGGCATACACATATACAACACAATTGCGGACATCAACCCTTACTTTTCAATTTAAGTAGACAAATCACACATATACTTATCTATTACAAGTTATTTCCAACCAACTAATTGTGGGTGTTCGCCTCTCCACCCAACCATAGGCTCATATGCATTATTCTTAGCACTCTGGCCACCCCCCGTGCCAAGCCATGGTACCGCCAACAATCTGAAAATCCCTTAGATGCTTATTAATATTTAAAACACAAAAACATCTACTCGATCTTCAAAATGAAAATGATCGCTTGACTATTTGCAATTTACATGTGAATTGAATTATCTATCCAAACAACTATAAGGATGAATAACTTGCAAATAACTGAGCGTAAATAGGAAAACAATATTAAAATCACATACACAACTTTGGTAACAGAGTTCACCCAATTTGGGGTACGTCTTCCGGTCCGTTTCCAATAGAGAATTCTTTATTAATACTCAAATGATTGTGTTTTAAAATGACCTTTTTACATGTTTCTCAAACTCAGAAACATATTACACCATTGAATTCCTTGCGAAATTTCGATAAAAATGAATATAAAGTTCATAAAATTATGTGTTGGAACCCCGTGGCATGCATTATGGTGAAACCTCCAAGTCCAATTACCCTCGGGCATGAAATTCAAGATACCGTACTGCATTTTTGTTTCTTTGGCCTTGGTCCACGTGCCATTAAATAGGGCACAATCCCCTTAATATCCATCCATAAATTTATGTAGGCATTAAGTATAAGGTTGTGGGCATGCCTTAACAAGAGGCGTCTTTGGTGCAACAATTAAGGCATGGCACTATATGCGGGAGGTCGTAGGTTCCATCTTCCACTATCCCCTCCTTTGTTGGCACATTGTTATAACTTATGTATATATATATGGTATGTTTGTTATATAGTTTAAAACCAAAGTTTTAATAGCCCTCTGCACGAATACAGGTGTGGTCACATTGCAATACATATAACTTGGGTCGAGGTTTAGGCCCTCAACCCTTTTTTTTCGCAGACTAAACCTTTACCAAGGCTTAAATACATGTGCCAATGTATAGGTTAAGTCTTAATGCGATGGCGTGTTGGAAAAGGTTGCTTGCGTAAAGTTTTGGGAGGTCACTGGTTCAATCCTCCAAAGTCCCAAATTTTGATAAACATTAACCATTAATGGACAATGGGAGGATGCCATGTGGCATCCTCTCATTGGTCTATCCTTGCCATGTGTTGACATATAATTGGTGCCAACTGTGTGTATGGATTTCCCAGTCACCTGCCAAATTGACATATCACCTCACCTGCTTGCCATGTGTCACCATGTGAGGTCACCAAGTTAGCATTGTACGACCTATACGATCGTGCCAATGTCACCCTTGCAATGGTGACACATGTCACCTTGACCCTATTGACTTTTTCCTTTTTGCACTGGTTTGACCCAAACTTTAACCATCCATAACGTTTGCATACGAACTCCATTTGAGACGATTTTTGCGTCGTTGGAAAGATATCGCTGAGCTCTATGCACTAATGGAATTTTAGAGAGCATTTGGGATGGATACATTTTGAGAATTTCTGAATCCTTCTAGACCTCTGCGATCATTCTGGATCCTCTTGGACCTCTATGAGTGTTCCTGGATCCTCGTGGATCATTCCTCCCCATTGGAAGCCCTTTGGACCACGAAAAGTTTTTTATCACTCAAAAAATAAGTGAGGGTAAATTTACCTCACCTTTCTATTCTCCATCCACTTTGATTTTCTTGGTTTCACCCCTTTAAGACCAACTCAAATATATTCCACAAAACCTCGATGTGAAGTCCTGATTCTTCTATCAAGAATAAAATATTCTTGTAACTCATCTAAATACTCTGAAGAAAAATCATCAACTGTTAGAACCTGAATACTTCCATCTTCATCCATAATCATAGGATGCTCATAAAGTTTCAAATTCTCAACATTTACCACTGAATATATTTTCATGTAGACTAGTAGATCTAAACGAAAGGCATTAGTACCAATCTTCTCCAAGATATTGAATGGACCATATCGGATTGGACTTAGTTTTTTACCTTCACCCTTCATTCTATATTTGCTGATATGTAACCATACTTCATCACCGACTTTGAATTGATGATCAACCAAGTAATATTCCAAATATAAAAAGTATTCAGAACATAAATAAATATCTAGAAATGGAAGATGAACAACAATATAAGCAGAACAACACCACAATAATACCAAAATGATACCAAAATAATACCGGAAAGAACACTTTGATTACTGAGAGCAATGTTCACTTTCCTCTTCGAGGGGGAAACCTCCAACAGAGCAGATCTCTATTACAATAATATCCAAGAAAAAAGTTCTCATACCCTTGACTCCTATTTATACTAAATATGTCTATCAAAAGAACCATCTAGAGGAAGATCCTTCTAGAAGCGAAAGCTTCTATTAGGTCTTCTTACATTGGACTTATTCTTCCTTATTTCTAGGCCTTATTAATATTGACCTTTATTACATGGAAATATATTATTCTACCTATGTGAGGGGTTAGGTCCCTAACATGTCATCCCCCTTAAAAGAACCTTGTCCTTAAGGCTTCAGATCGGGAAATTGCTGCAGAATGGTAGCTGGTTCCCAAGTGGCATCTATTGGAGTTGTATCTTTCCACTGGACTAACACTTCCTTGATGGTTCACTGACGCGGATGACGCTCATGTTGGTCCAAAATTGCTTGTGGCTGTAGCCAAATTGAGCCTTCTTCGTCCAACCCGGGAAGGTTAGTTTGAGTTTGGCACTTAGTTCCAATCACCTTCTTTAAGTAGGAAACATGAAAAACAGGATGGATCTTAGAATGATTGGGAAAAGATAAATGATAGGCCACCTATCCCACATGCTTGAGAATGGTATACAAACCATAAAATTTGGGCGCTAGTTTCTGACAATGGTCAACCTTGAGAGAATTTTGCTTGTAGGGTTGCAGTCAAAGAAACACCTAATCTCCTTCTACAAATTGACGTTCAGAGAGAACTTGATCTCCTTGTTGCTTCATGCGATTATGGGCCATGACCAAATTATCTTTGAGGGTACGAAGAATATCCTCTTGAATTGTAAGCGTTTGGTCAACCTCCTGGACCTTCAAGACACCTGCCAAATATGAGAGAATTGAAGGTGGATTTTGTCCATACACCGCTTCAAAAGGAGTCATGTGGGTAGCTGTATGGTACGAAGTGTTGTACAACCATTCAGCTAGTGGTAACCATTGAACCCATTGATTTTTCCTTTCTGATGCAAAACACCTCAAATATGTTTCCAAACACTTGTTGACAATTTCAGTTTGACCATCAGTCTGGGGATGATAAGCTGTGTTGAGATGCAATTGGGTTCCTTGTAGCTTGAATAGTTCTTGCCAAAAATTGCTGGTGAAAGTTGGGTCGCGATCAAAGACAATAGAATGCGGCATGCCATGAAGCTTGAAGACTTGATCCATGAAAATTTGAGTGACAATGGATGTTGTAAATGGGTGTTGAAGAGCACATAAATGAGCATGCTTGGAAAGATGATCAATTACCACCATGATGACTGATTTATTGCCTGATTTAGGTAAGCCTCCAATAAAATCCATAGAGATATCCCGCCAAATAGTAGGTGGAATCGGAAGTGGTTGTAGTGTGCCGGGAGATTTGACTATTTCACCCTTGTTGCGTTGACACACATCACATTCAACCACAAAATTACGAATGTACTGTTTCATACCATCCCAAAAAAAAGAACGTTTGACCTTGTCATAGGTTTTTGTAAACCCGGAGTGCCCAGCTATGGGTGTAGCATGAAGCTCATAAAGTACCGTGGATTTAAGTTTTCACTGTTTACTTAAATACAAACAACCTTTGTATCAAATCTCATCATTGAGCCAAGAGTACCCTAGGGAAACTAGAGAATTGGACTGCAATTATTGTATCAGATGCGAACTTTTGGGATCGTGTAGCCATTCCTAGCAAACAACTTGGAGCCAATTTGGTACAATGAAGGGGAGAGAAAAAAGGGACTCTTCATCTTCATATTTTCGGGAAAGTGCATCAACAACCACATTGTCTTTTCCTTTCTTGTAAATGATCTCATAATCATATCCAAAGAGCTTAATCACCCATTTTTGTTTCTTTGGGAGGAAAGGCGTTGTTCCAGAAAATACTTGAGACTTTGATGATCTGTCTTAATTTGGAAGCGTTGCCCCAATATATAAGGGCGCCAAAGATCCACGACATGCAAAATAGCCAACATTTCCTTTTCATAGATTGATTTTCCCAAATTGCGCTCAGACAATTGTTTGCTGGTAAAGGCCAAAGGTCGACCCTCTTGCATAAGGACATCACCAATTCCTTTCCCGGAAGCATCACATTCTAGGACAAAGGTCTTTGTGAAATCAGGAAGGGCTAGGACTGGAGTGGTGCACATGGCCATCTTCAAGGTTTGAAAAGCCTAAGCAACTGGTGGAGTCCAAGTGAAATAATTCTTTTTAAGGAGTGCAATGAGAGGTGCCACAATCTTTCCGTAATTCTTAACAAGATTGCGATAATAACTTGTTAAACCCATAAATCCACGCAAGATTTTGAGAGTCTTTGGGTGAGGCCAATCTTGCATAGCTTCACTCTTTTTAGGATCCACCCTGATGCCGACCTTGCCAACAAGATGACCCAAGTACTCGAATTTCGAGGCACCAAAAGTACATTTAGATTGTTTGAGGAAAAGTTGGTGCTAAGAGAGTAGATGGAGAACTAGATCCACATGAGCAATATGGGCTGCCCAGGTTTTACTATAGATGAGGATATCATCAAATAAAACTAAGACAAAATGATGGAGAAAAGGACAGAAGACACGATTCATGAGGATTTGGAAAGTGGAGGGAGCATTACACAAGCCAAAGGGCATGACCAAAAACTCATAGTGGCCCTCATGAGTTCTAAATGTAGTCTTAGTAATGTCTTCCTCTTTCATATGGATCTGGTGGTAGCCAGGACGAAGATCAAGTTTAGTAAAGAACTGAGCACCAATCAATTCATCCAAGAGGTCATCAATGACAAGAATGGGAAATTTGTCTTTAATGGTGAGTTTGTTGAGGTCACGGAAGTCAGGACATGCGCCAAGAACCTTATTTCTTAAGGACCATGACCACAGGTGAAGAGTATGGGCTCGTACTAGGGCGGATAACACATGTGTGGAGTAGGTCTTAAACAATTTTCTCAATTTCATTTTTTTGGGAAAAGGGGTGACGATAGGGACAAATATTGGGAGGAAGGATTCTTGGGACAAGGGGAATGGAATGATCATGAACACCACAAGAAGGGGGAAGTCCCTGGGGAGTGGAAAAAACCACTTTATGTTTAGAGAGGATGGATTGGAGGTCTTGTGGCACAGAGGGTATCTCAGTTGCTTGTATGGCATGGAGTTTGGAAATAATGCCAGAATGACATTTTTCGAGCAGATGTTTCATGCAATGGGAACTAATGATCTCTGAGGAATCAAAGGTGATGACTTGGAGCTTATATTGTTGTCCCTCCTGGTCAAATTACATGGTTAATTCCTTAAAATCCATGAGAATGGGACCCAAAGTCCTTAGCTATTCTGCACCCAATACAATGTCACAACCACCCATGTCGATAGCAAACATATGAGATTTCAGGTGGCATTCACCAATTTGGAAACACAAATTTTCACAACTCCCTCCACATTTCATGGACCCACCATTGGAAACCATGATTTGAAAATTATTGACTGCACGAATATAGCAATTAGTTTCTTGGGAAATGTGGTGATGAATAAAATTATGGGTGCTTCCACTATCAACAAGAATGATGACCTTCCTATGCTTGATGTAACCAATTAACTTGATGTTTTGGGGAGTAAAGAAGCCAGTGAGAGCATTTAGGGAAATGACTGGGTCTACTTCGGGAGGGTTTGAGGGATGGGTTATGTCAGTGGGTTTAGGTGACTCAGACACAAGGGGAGCCTCAACATCCTCGTATGAAACATCCTCCAAGATGGACATACAAATATTTTGTTCCTTACACTTGTGTCCTGAAAAATATTTGTCATCATAATTATAACAAAGCCATTTGATTTGGCGTTCAACCATTTTGGCCCTGGTCAATTTTTGGATCTTTAGTGGAGTAGAAGGAGTAGTGGGAGTTACTGGTTTAGTGCGAAGAATAAAGGAGGGTTTTCGGTTTTGAGAAGAGACAACCTGTTGTGCTTCCTTATCTCTTTTAGTAGTGTCCACCTAACTATGAGGCTGAGCCATGAGGACATGAGCATGAATCTCATCCTTGAGGCCACTGAAAAAACATTCTCAGAAAAAAGCATAAGACATGCCCTCTGTACGAAAATTCAGTCACTCAAAAGAAGTTATAAAGTCTTCCACTGTGCCATATTGTTTCAACTTTGTCAAATGACCTAAATGGTTGGTGTCAGTGTCAAAGCGTTCATAAATCTCTACCACAAAGTGTGTCCAAGCCACATACCCTTGGCGGACATTTTTTCTCCATTGCCATCATTGCCAATGTTCTTGATCTAGATGGAGAACACCATATTGGAGTTTGGCCAACTCATTCGTAATGCCATACAAAGAGAAATAATGTTCCATTTGAGTTACCCAACTAGTGGGATCTGATCCATCAAATTTGGTCACATCCACACGTGAAAGGTGTAGGTCACGCTGAAAGTGATGGGGCTGAAAATTCTGGGAATGAGAGGAAGTTTCACCTTCGGTATGCAAAGGTGGGTCAGATAAGGGAAGATCTGCAGGGATATGCATCTTGGCGCAGATCATCATATTGATAGATTCAAGATGGATAATAATGTATTTTTTGAGCTCTTGCTTGAGTTCTGCGATTGAGGCAACAATGGAAGAATGCATCTTTTGATTGATGGTGGAAATATTGGTACTGAGCTGTCACACATCTTGTTGGGTTTATATGAAATTAGAGTGCAAGGTAGTGAAGCGAGCTTCCAAGTCTTGGCTATAGGTATGGGCCATGATGACGAGGGAACACGAAAAGGGGTGGGTGGGACCACCAAAAAAATGGGTTATGGGTGAAGTGTATGACAAGGATCATGGCGACAAATTGAATCCAATGGGGTAAAGCCCAAATAAGGGTGTTGGAAGGGGGTTGGGTCCACAAGAAAAAAAATAAGCTGAAAAATGATAGGTATTTTTTTTTACTCCTGTAGAGTTATACTCCGATCTGAAGAATATTGTAGTGATGAAATTCTCAAATGCTTAACAAGAAGAAATGTGTAGTACTTTCGCAACTTGAATGCAAGAGATGCAATTGTGCCGCAATAGATTTTTTCTGTTATGTTTTTTTTTTCGTCCCAAGGGTTAGGTATTCAAGGGTTCTACAGAGAAGGGTTTTCCCTATGCTATAGCTCTCTAATATACATGCGGGGTCCAATAGTAGTACTTAGACCAATATCTAAGGGAACCAACTAAGGAGGCTAGACCGTGTCCTTAGCCGTACTACCCGACTACCCAGGTACTAGAGAGTATCTTCCCGAGTGTTGTTCTCGATGGCACTATAACATTCAAGCGGTTGATCGTTTATCTATGGAAGGCTTCAGGAGATCTAGGCCTATCCATATACAAGTGTTGTCTGATGCACTACCACTCGAAGGGGTACCAACAGGGGTTACATGGGTGGCCAACAGATATGTGCTTAAGTACCACTTGTATTTCCTGTGTGTATGAATCCATGACCGTGGGTTTATGCGCATAACGATAGATATCTATAGCTTAAAGATGTTAGAATACGTGTCTACCCTGAAAAAAATTTACCCACAAATTTTTGCAGAGGAAGGTGCTTTGATACCACTTGTAATATTCCAGATATAAAAAGTATGCAGAACAAAAATAAATAGCTAGAAATGGCAAATGAACAACAATATAACCGGAACAACACCACAATAATCCCAAAATGATACCAGAATAATACCAAAAAGAACACTTTGATTATTGAAAGAAATGTTCACTTGCCTCTTCGAGGGGGCAACCTCCAACAGAGCAGAGCTCTATTACAATAATATCCAAAACAAAAGTTCTCATACCCTTGACTCCTATTTATACTAAATATGTCTATCAAAAGAACCATCTAGAGGAAGATCCTTCTAGAAGCGGAAGCTTCTATTAGGTCTTCTTACATTGGACTTA
>SNQJ01S0025301.1:61212-76141 GCA_010110895.2 Picea sitchensis
CAAAAGAACCATCTAGAGGAAGATCCTTCTAGAAGCGGAAGCTTCTATTAGGTCTTCTTACATTGGACTTATTCTTCCTTATTGCTAGGCCTTATTAATATTGACCTTTATTACATGGAAATATATTATTCTACCTACGTGAGTGGTTAGGTCCCTAACAAACCCGATGTTTTTCATGCCTTGCCTTATACTTGGCTTGGCTATTCTCCAATTTTTCTTGTACTACTTGATGTACTTGTTGGATCTTTTGAATGAACCTTTTAGCTTTATCTATATCATCTTTTTCAAACTCTTTACTTGCTTCTCCAAAAGTAAATTCCATAGGTGGTGATTTAGGAAAATACCACAAACATACTTCAAAAGGAGTTTTTTGAGTAGAAGAATGCATGTCATGATTATAGACGTGTTGTACATAAGGAAACTGCTCATCCCATGTTAATCCCTAAATAGTGGCACATTACCCCTTAATTGGGGTATATTACATTAGTAATGTTATTTTATTTATGTCGACTTGGGTCCATTAGTTGTAATTGTACCTCATAGTCTCCTATATATACCAAAGGGATCTTTTCATATGGAATAATCTTGTATTTGGAAATTTATGTGGTGTATAAGGAGGTTTCCCCCTCGAAGAGGCCTATTATATGAAATTATCTCTTTTTCAAGGCGTTGAGTACTTATTCAGAGGTTTTTTATGCTATTTTTATATTTGGTTCTTAACATTTGGTATTAGAGCTCAAGGTCTTGGGGTTTCACTGCTTCATTTGAGACACCTTGGAATTTTTGATATAAGGTTTTTTCTACGAATTTTCGAAAGGAACCCCTTGGTGGATATTTAGTATACAGATAAAGGTACGTGGGGTTCAAATTTAAGCTCTTGAGGAATTATACTTGTTGATATATAGCCTATGTAAGATATGGTTTTGGACTCATCATGAATTTAGTCATCACATTTTTTTTTCTATAAAATGTTTTCTGTAACGTTTCAGAATCTAAAACCAGGAGGTTATTCATATAAATGATCAAGGTAGATGTGATAACAGTTTTCGCTTCTGAGTTATCCTAATTTTGTAGATACACCCTACGTAATATACAGTATCTGACTAGTCATATTAACTAGTCTCAAACATGTGTTTCGGGTAAAAAAGTGATATCTTTTTCAGTGAGTATCCAAATTAAGTGGGAGAAATTGCATTGGGCAGTGGACATTCTGTAGTATTTTTGGTGAAATATTCAAAATAAAATATCATATATTGTGCTCTTGGAATGCTTTACAAGTATGTTCTCCTGAAAGGGACAAAAATCAACAAGGTGTGGGGAAGTTACCATAAATTCCACTTGGCACATCCAATTTTGATCAGACCTATGGAATTGTAGAGAAGATGTATCAGAGAGCTACAAAAAAAAAAACAGACCCAGAAGGGCCAAAATTTTGGAAATACAACAGAAGAAATATCATCTAGCAGAACCACCTTGAAATCAAGGTTTAAAAGTGATACTTGGCTAACATGCCACCAAAAAAGGGAACTTCTACACCAAATAAGCCTCTAGAAAATCCTACTTGGACTCTTGATGAAGGTGAAGAAATGCATAGGGACATAAATGATTTACAAAAGAAGACAATAACAAAATATGAACTACAAGGGATGATGGATTCAATTGAAGCTAATTTGGAGGCAATAATGGATACTAAGATGGATGGTTTAAAAAGGGATATCATGGAAGGATTGAAAAATTTATTAATAGAGAGGCCACCTGAAAGTGAAAATGTATCCCATGAAATTCATGATGAGGACACAAGGAAGATGAATCGATACTGGAGAAACTCCAACTTTGGGTTGAAGACAAACCACTTTCCTAAGATCGATATGAGGAAGTTTGATGGAAAGGATCCAATCACATGGATACTTCAGATGGAGCAATTATTTGATCTACATGATGTGCCACATACACAAAAGGTATGGATTTCTTCTTTATATTTATAACCCAATCAATTTGTGTGGTATCGATGGATTTGTTCTCTCAAATCACTTGTCCCTTGGACAATTTTCACGGAAGAAATGATAGCACACTATGAGGATACAAGGAGAAATACCTTCTTTAGCCAATTGATAAATCTTAAGCAAAAGGGTTAAGTTTTAGAGCACATTGAGAACTTCCAAAGATTGAATATAAAGGTAACATATATTCCAGATGAGCACCTAATTGATGTATTCAAAGGAAATTTAAAGGATAACATTCAACATGAGGTTCGCCTTTGGGAACCCAAATCATTGGAGAATGCATTCAAGGTGGCAAGAAATGTTGAAATTAAACATATGGATATGGATACTAGAAGGACCACTCCTAACATCTATCGAGAGAATAATGTTCCTTCTTCTAAAACACCTCAACCTACAAGGTACATAAGTGTGGTGAGAATAAATTATTCTACATAGATTGTGAAGAAGAAGAAGAAGAAGAAGAAGAAGAAGAACCATCTCAAGATGAAAACATAGAAGAGATTTCTTCTGAAGAGTTGAATCCCATGATATCATGTAATGCATTGGCTGGAATTAGCACTCCTTAAACCCTCAAGATCGAAGGATATATTAAAAATAAAAATGTAATAGTCTTAATTGATTATGGTAGTACTCATATTTTCATTCACTATAAATTATCCAAATCTCTCAATTTCTTTATATATCCAGTGCCATAGTTTCAAGTAATGATTGCAAATGGAGGAACTATCAATTGCTCAGTAAAATTCCATAAGATCAATATTACTATGGGGGAATATGTAATGAATAGTCCAATGATTTCTATACACATGGGTGGTGTTGATGTCGTACTAGGAGTCCAATGGTTACAATCATTGGGTACAATGGATTTTAATTTTCAAGAACTTTTCATGAAATTTTCATTGGAAGGAAAGGAAATTGAGTTAAGGGGTATCATAAGGAAACCTAGTAAAGTGATAAGCTCTAATGGCATGAAAACATTATTGAAAAATGAGAATTAGGGTGTAATTGTACAAGTATGCTCACTAGATGTTCAAACATCTAAGCCATCTATTCCCCTAGATCTCCAAGGAATCATTGATAAACATTCCAAAGTATTTGAAGATATTCCCAGAGGTATTCCACCCACTCGAAATCATGGTCATGCTATTCACCTAATTCCTGGGAGTTTTTCTCCTAACATCAAACCTTAAATATACCCTTATGCCCAAAAGAGTGAAATTGAGTGTATGGTTGAAGAAATGTTAGAGGCTGACATTATTAGACCTAGCTAAAGTTATTACTCTACACTGGTAGTAATGGTACTCAAGAAAGAGGACTCATGGCATATGTGTCTAGATTATAGAGAGATCAACAATATCACTATTAAATACAATTTTCCCATTCTCGTCATTGGTGAATTGTTAGATGAACTACATGGAGAAATATATTTCACAAAGTTGGATCTCCATTCAGGGTATCATCCAATTAGAATGAAGGAAGCAAATATCCCCAAAACAACATTCTGAACTCATGAAGGCCATTATGAATTTTTGGTCATGCCTTTTGGCCTTACGAATGCACCTTCCATATTCCAAGGGTTGATGAAATCCATTTTCAATCCCTTCCTTCAAAAATTTGTGTTAGTATTTTTTAATGATATACTAATCTATAACAAGTCTTGGGAGGATCATGTTCGACATCTTGACAAGGTGATACAACTACTAAAGGAGCAACAACTATATGCCAAACCATCTAAATGTTTCTTTGGGGTGAAGAAGGTAGATTATTTGGGTCATATTGTCTCTCATGAAGGTGTCAAGGTAGACCCTAACAATATTAAGGCCATGATGGACATGCCGATTCCCAAAACATTGAAGAATCTTAGAGGATTTTTGGGTTTGACAGGGTACTACCGCAAGTTTGTTTAGAACTAAGGAAGAATAACAACACCTTTAACAAAATTAACTAAGAAGGATGCATTTTCATGGACACTAGAGGCAACTCAAGATTTTGAACAACTTAAAGAGGTGATGTGCAAAGCTCCTGTCTTGACCACACCAGACTTTACAAAAACCTTTATTATGGAATTTGATGCCTCGGGAAATGGCATTGGTGTTGTTCTAATGCAAGAAGGAAGGCCCCTGGATTTTGAAAGTCGTCCAATCAGGGGAAAAGACTTACACAAACCCATTTATGAGAAGGAAATGATGTCAATACTACATGCATTAAAGAAATGGTGCCATTACCTAATAGGTAGGCACTTTAAGGTCAAAGAAAATCATGATAGTCTTAAATACTTCTTGGTACAAAGACTATCTTCAGAAGAACAACACAAATGGGTGACCAAGATGTTGGGTTATGATTTTGAAATCATATACAAAAAATGGAAGCAAAATGTTGTGGCAGATGCACTCTCAATAAAGGATGAAGATGTTGATGCCTTTCTCTATGCTATCTCGATCATCCAACCCGATTGAATAATAGAACTAAGTGATGAATGGAAGAATGAAAAAAATGTGTGGAGTCTCATTCAAAGGTTGCAACAAGATTCTAGTGCATCAAATACATTTACATGGAAAAATGATTCACTATGGTACAAATTTTGCTTATATTTATGTAAGAACTCCCAACTCAAACAAAAGGTACCCTTGGAATTGCACACCTCTCCAGTAGGAGGGAACTCAGGATTTTTGAAAACCTACCATAGGGTCAAGAAGAAGTTTTTTTAGGATGGCCTTAAAACTGATGTTCAAAGGTTTGTGGAAAAATGTTTGGTTTGCCAAAAAAACAAGGTGGAAACAATTAAGACCCCAGGTCTTTTACAACCATTAGCCATCCCAAGTCAGCTCTGGGAGGAGGTTTCCATGGATTTCATCACAGGTTTACCAAAGTTTGAAAGAAAGAGTGTCATCATGGTGATTGTTTATAGACTGACCAAGTACACACACTTTTGTCCACTCTCTCATCCTTTTAAATCCAGTACGGTTTCCACCACATTCATGGAGACATTTCAAAAGCTACATGGAATCCCAAAGATTATTGTAAGTGACAGAGATCCCATCTTCACTGGACATTTTTGGACATAATTATTTTCTTGTTTGGGTACTCAATTGGCTCATAACTCATCTTATCATCCTCAATCTGATGGACAAACCGAGATAGTGAAAAAATGTCTAGAAGGCTACCTTCATTGCTTTGTCTTTGATAAACAAACACAATGGTTCAAATGGCTACCCTTGGTAGAATGGTGGTATAACACTTCCTTTCATACTGCAACAAAAAGGACACCATTTATGGCACTCTATGGATATCACCCACCTTCCATCACTTCTTCTCTAAAATAAAAATCTAAGGTTCAAGCAATGGAAGATCACATCGAGCATCAACTACAAGTTCTCCAACTCTTAAAGGACAACTTGACCATGGCACAAAATCACATGAAACAACAAGTAGATCAATATCGTAGTGAAATAATTTTTGAAGTAGGGGATTGGGTATTTTTAATACTACAACCATACAAACAAATGTCCCTCAAGCAAGCTAAGAAGGATAATAAATTATCACCAAGGTACTATAACCCTTATAAGGTGTTGCAAAACATTGGTACTATAGAATACAAATTGGAGTTTCCTGCATCTTCGCGAGTACACCTAGTTTTCCATGTTTCATGCTTAAAGAAGGTTATAGGTGACAAGATCCTAGTTCAAACTATATTTCCAGAACTTGACGAAGAAGGAAAAATCATATTGGATCTTGAAGCTATCACTGGCATAAGAAATCACCAACTGAGGAATAGATCCATTTCAGAGTATCTCATTAAGTGGAGGAAACTACCTGCTGAAGATTCCACTTGGGAAGATGAGTCTTTTATACAAAAACATACATAATCGTTGAAGCGTTGTGGACAACACTTGTCTGAAGGGGAGGGGCAGCTTAAGCCCTAAATAGTGGCACATTACCCCTTAATTGGGGCACATTACATTGGTAATGTTATTTTATTTATGTCGACTTGGGTCCATTAGTTGTAATTGTACCTCCTAGTCTCCTATATATACCAAGGATACCTTTTCATTTGGAATCATCTTGTATTTTGAAATTTATGTAGTGTATAAAGAGGTTTCCCCCTCGAAGAGGCTTATTATTTGAAATTATCTCCTTTTCAAGGCGTTGAGTACTTCTTCTGAGGTTTTTTTATGTTATTTTGATATTTGGTTCTTAACATCCCAGAACTTAGGATGCTTGTTGTAGTACCCTTGAAGTAGATGCACCATTGCTCTATTTACCACCTTTGTCTGTCCATATTTCCGCGAATGAAAAGTTGTGCTCATTTTTAACTTAATGTCCATGAGCTCCCATAAATGAGACCATAACTTCCCCAAAAAGTGAGAGTCTCGATCTGATATAATAGATGTAGGCATCCCAAAATGAACCAAAACATTAGCAAAGAACATATGTGTTGTTTGTTCAGTTGTGACCTATTTCTTGCATGGCATTAGAATACACGTCTTACTAAATCTATCCACAACGACATATAAATAATCATGACCTGTCCTGGACATCAGAAAACCCCCTACAAAATCCATGGAGATACTTTCCCATGGATGAGAAGGTACTGGAAGTGGCGTATATAATCCCAGATTTATGTTGCTAGGCTTGCTTGTGGCACACATAAGACACCCTTTTATATACTTGGAAATTGACTCATTCATTCAAGGCCAATAACAATATCTTTGCAACTTGTTGGTGGGCATATGTGAACACACCGTCAACGAGAAGGGAAGGTCCGGTCCGAGGTTGTCTAATTAACTTAAGCTGTTTAAAGATAACCTACCCCGACGGGTTTTACGACTCCATTAGCCGATGCAAACACTAAGGTAAACTATGAAAGGAAAAACAAAAATATCTATCTTCCTACATGAAATTAATATGTACATTCACTAATATATAAATATTGCAAGCCTTTATTTACAAGATATACGATATGCATATATACATATACAAGGTTTATATAAAGCCTTGTCAAAATAAGTGTTTAAACATAATTTAAGTATAAGATAAATATACAAGACTAACTACAAATAAAGAAAATTCACACAAAACATGAATGAATGCCAACTGTATTGATGTAACTTAAATGAACAAAGAAATTTAAGTTTAAATATTAATTCTCATTCATTCGACAAAATAAACAAACTAAACTAACAAAAGACAAACTAACCTGTTACTGATCAACATCTAAAATCAAATTATAATTGTGTCTTCCTGTAGCAATCTTCTCCTGCAACTTGCCTATTCAAGACTAATCTATTCAAGATAGTTCTTATATTTTTAGGACCTTAAAGATATCAAATAAAAGTCACTTTACTCTGACATTTCAGATCCCATTTATAATACAGAAAGACAACTTCATGTTTTGTTAACCCCGGGTGAGGATATTAATAATCCTTTGTATTAAGAAACAAATTTCTCAATTAGATAAATGGATATGTGCAAATACAAAACATAAAAATAAATTCAATACATCTTTAAGATTCACCTCACACAAACGCAATCACCTTAAATTATACAATTTTGGGACTAAGGACTAATAAAAGATTGGAAAAATTAACACATAAATAATAGCAATTAATCATGCAATGATCCGACAGACTAAAGCTAGCTCAAATTGATACATAATCAAAATACTTGGAGAAATATAAATCACAATACCCAGATTATAAAATACACATTGAAATATTTAACTCAGAGGTCGAAAGCCTTGGTTAAAGTGTGATTCCATATTCCTCAATGAAAATTTTTGTAGTCCATATCTAAAAAAAAAAAACCCTCCTTCCTGTCAAGTCTTAACAGAGTATTTAAAAACTAATTTGATCCATTACTCATACTCACAGGATAGAGATAGATCTTCCAAAAATAAAAGTATTCCAACCAAATTCTAACTTGGGTTTATAAAAATAATGTTTATAACAACTTAGCAAGAGTTTGTTATAACAAATTTAAAAAATAATTTCTTCATTGTTTGAAACAGAAACTATTTGCAAATCAAAAACATTTTATGATTCTCCACTGAGCCAACAATGTATAGAATACCTTTCACGTTCCTTCTTGAGACCTGAAAGCAAAAATAATAAAAAAAATCTAATTAAAAATATCATAAACTAATTTAAGACAAGCTAAATAATCTATGATTATGTAGCTAGTCTAACAATTGTGTAACAAACCATGTATTAACAAACCAATCAAAATAATTAAAACAAACCAATCAAAATAATTAAAACAAACCACAAATTTATTTACCAAATCAAACATTTGAAAAGGAAGAATCGTGCATTTTTGAACTCATAACAACATTGATATTAGTTTCATGTTTAATGATGATATCCCCAAATTTTCTAAAACTTTTGTTCGCACGAGGAAGCGTTCGGTGCAATTCAGATCTCAAATCTCGATTTTATCTTTAAAGATCTCTATTTTTCATTAACATCTGATTAAGACATATTTGCAAGTATGGGATATCTTTGTAGTATCTCCGAATCCATGTTAAACATTCATCACAATATACAGGTTCTAGATATGGGAGAGGTTGCTTGTGGTCTGAGTCTGGGGTATTTTCATGTGTCATAATAGTCTTTAAATCATTTTGGATTCCCACGAATCCCTCACATTTATGAATGAACAAAGGTAAATTTGAAATGAAATCATACCAAGGAGGATCATCCCTGTCTGCGTCTGGGCTTACACTCTCGACATAGTTTAAATATTCTATTACAATTGTTGGAACATGATTACTCTCTTGTTTCTGTTTGTTCCTTATCAGTCTGGGCAGGATTCAACGACTTCTTTTATTTTTAAAATCAATATCACAGACATATTGCCGAATTTGTTTTCCCTGCCCTTTAAATTGGCAATTGACTACTGGTATCAAAAGCTGCAAGTGTCCAAAAACATTTAATGACTCATCTCTTAAACGAATGAGGACCTCTTCTAAGGGTTTCTTGAGCATAAACTCACGTTTATTATATGCCATCCTTGTTATAGAATGAATCTCGTCTTGATCACCGGGAGAAATGATAGAGTCATTTTGGATTTGAACTTCGATTTGAAAATCATTAAGCGAATGAGAAGAAATTTTTGGAGAATTAGGGTCCTCAGTATCCTGAGCTAAGAAAGTGGTAGGATCAATTTGTAGGGGTAGGAATCCATTCCTTACCAGAAATTTTTTTCAGGTGTCTCCTATGCTAACCAAATGGAAATTAACCAAAATGTGAATTAAACCGTGGTGAAATAAGGTAGACTAAGGGTTGGGGTTCGGCCTTTGATAAAATTTTGACATCTTTCGCAGGATCTTAAGAAAGTAAACTGGCACGTTCAAATTGAATCCTTGAAACACCATTAACAGACGTATGTGGAACAAGAAAACTAACCTGTAACACCTTTCACAGGTGACAAATTTCTTTATGATCAACAATAAACCATGCCAACAGGTTTTAAACAATTCTATCGACATACCTTTTACATGGTAGCGTGATTTCCTTGATACCAACAGAGAATTCCATGGAATGTTGGTTACTTTTATGTTTTTTAACCACTAATCACCTTCCTGAGGTAAACCAGTCACCTTAGCTATGAATTGTTTGGTAACCTGCAACTAAATATAACCTATTTTGGCCCCAGTTCCATTGAATGTCTTGGCGAAAGTTATGGAAACCTCTATATTAAAACCATTGAAGGATTGGATAAAATTTACCCAACCAAACTGAACCATGCTATCCACCACGTCATCATGAGACAACAAAACTTGTGATCCATTTGGCTCCACCCTAACTACATGGTCCATGAGCTTGTAGGTGGTGGACCAAAAGAAGCAACAACAATGTTCATCAAAAGAAGAACTATGTTCTTGCAACAACCTGAACCAATAAACAATTGAAGAGAATGATATGGAATACCTGGTGATAAACTGACATCTAAGGAATTGAGGCGGTGCTACAATTATTTCCCACTCTGATTTTTGATTATCTCCAAAAAACCATAGGACAAAAATTGCAAAGCCACTACACTCATGAAACCCTCGTTACTTTCCATGAATGACTAAGCCAAAATCGAGAACATCAATACACTTGCAGGCTAATAATTCAAAGGACATCTAATTGATCAGTTTATTAAATGATAATTAATTAGCGCCGTATTTTGATATGACAGTGGAAAGTGTTAAGAGATGAATTTAGGCGATTCATAGAGGAGAGGTTTTAATAGAACCAAGTTTCATCGTTATTTTTAACTAGGTTGTAGTTCTAGGTTTGATTAAATCAAAACGATCACACATATTTCGTATCGAGGCCAATTCTCCTTTAGGTTATAAGTTATGTTTATATATTTTTTAAATAATTCATACGACCATCAATAAAACCTAGTTCAAACCTTTTGATTTAGACTTTCAATTGAATAAAAAAAACAATGACCTTTAACCTATGCATAGGGAGATTACCACAAGAGTTTAGTCAACGATCTGTAAGAAAAGGGGGACTTCAATTTCATGCTTTAAAGTCATGAAATTGAATAGAGAAAACATGATAAATAAACGATAACTATAAAATCACACAAACAACATAAATCCAAATATGATTGATTAACACTAATTCTCAAACCTAAGAAACACAATCAATCTGACATGTATAGACATACTAGTTAGTGAGAATAATAATCAATTTTGTATTTCAAAAGTCAACGAGACACACAGCGAGATAGTGGTTGGGCTTCCAACAATGGCGACTCACTAGGAGAAACAATTATCTATGAACTGTCAAACTTTCATCTCAGGGAAGAAGAATAAGACTTGGATAGGATTTTAAGCTGCTTTGAAACAAACCCACTTTAAGATCACATAATATTAAGATTAGGTAAGAAAAACGATTGCCAAGATTATAACCATAAAAGAAGAAAATGAATGCTTTTACAGAGGATTATAACCCGAAGGTGTGTTTTGATCGAAGGGTAACGATGTTTATAAAAAATGACTTCAATACCATTGACAAAGCCACTGCTGCCAACATGTGTTCATAGCATCAACATGAATGTCATTTAACCCACTCAAGTAATTTAATCCCATCTAATAGTTTTCTATTCATGAAATATATACTCCCATAGAAAGTTGACTTATAAGAACATACCTGCTATCTCTTAAACTCGACATTGTTTCGCTGCTAGCAGGCCTGTTCAATATCCCGACGAAGTTGTCTTGGTATCATGAGCGCATTTACCCACTGCCAACAAGATTGTTCAGTACCTCAACGGGTTTACACACATTTCCCACACTTAAGTGCTTTCAATATTCTTATGCCATTTATAATAATATAATTTAGAGACTTTAAAGATGACAAAGAAAGTGGGGTGATACTAGAGATTGATTATAGGACAAGTACATTACTGATCTCCATTTATTTTCTTTCAGAACTGGAATTTTTATCATGGTTTAGATATTTTAGATTTCAATTAAGAAATCATCTAGAGGATGGGGAAGCGCTTAAAAGTGATCTTTTAAGAAAAAAAATGGTGTAAAGTCTAAAGATAATCGTGATTCGCAAAGATCTCGACATGTTTCAGAGGTAATCCTCTGACAAAGACCGTTTGGGATTTCATAGTAGTCAACTGATCAATTATCTGAGCTAAACCTTAGTATCAGAAACTATTCGAACTATTTCATATTGCATTTCAATTATAAGTCTCACAACGAACGTTCCCTTTGACAATTGCTCTTGGATAAGAAATAATTCAGTCAGATAGAAAAAAAATAGAAAGATTTAAACACACCAATCAAAGAAAACAAAAATATCTGGTACATGGAATATTTATAGAGTGTTCCATCTTATCTAATCAAGAAAAATACTTTTTGAGGGCCTTCCCATTCACTAGCAAGGTGTCTGGTTTCCCTTCTAAGTTTTGCAGATGAAAGGAGCTAGGACCCAATTTTTCTGCAATAATGAATGGTCCCAACCATAGATTTTGGAACTTGGTATGTTCCCTTTTATCCTCATGTGATTTATCCCACCCGAGGACCAGATCTCCTACGTTGGATTTTCTGTCAGAGGATGAACTTGCGTCAAGCTAGTGTTTAAAAATTTGTTGATGTTGATCTAATTTTTGTTTATCTTGCATTTTGGTTTCTTCAAGTTTAAGTAAAGCATTTATTCGACTTTCCAAGGTAGGACATTATTCCTCCTAAACTTTCTGAGATAACTGAAGTGACGGTAACATGACATTGGGAGGAAGAATAAATTCTCTTCCATACACAAGGAAGAAAGGGGAATTACCAATGGATGCCTTTGGGGTGACCGCGTCAGCCCATAGTGCATTATATAGAGCAGTCTGCCAATATTTATGATTATTCGACACTGTTCTTATCATGATTTTAATCATATTTTTGTTCGTTGATTCAGCGAGGCCATTGCCTTGGGGGTAATAAATGGAATAATATTTTAACTTGATTCATTTTTCTAAATCATAAACATTCATGTCCAATGAGGAAAAATAAGAATCATTGTCGAAAACTAGACATTCTGGTATCCCAAAACATGTGATGATATGAGAGTTTAAGAACGAAATCACTTGATTAGTGTTGACTACTCTTAAAGGCATGGCTTAAGACCACTTGGTAAAGTAGTCTGTTGTTGTGAGAATGTACTTGTGTTGCTATGAAGAGGTTGGGTTAATTGGACCTATGATATCCAGATCCCATTGCTGGAATGGCACATCAATTGTAACGGGCTGCAAAGGGAATGCGACTTTCTTGACTCGTCCCGTGGCCTTTTGACATATTCTGCATTTGCAGGCCATGGAATGAGAATATTTAAATAGCGTGGTCCAATGGTACCCAGATCTAAGGACTTTGTGAGAGGTTGTTTCACCGCCAAATTGACCTCCAACATCACCTGAATGTAATTCAGTCAAAACTTTTTTAGATTCTTCCTTTTCTAGGCAACATAGAAATACACCATCAACATGTTTTCTAAAAAGAACATCATTTATTAATTGAAAAGGGGAAGATCCGAGTCTTAGTGCTCTTATGTTGTTGGGATTGAGATTTTGAGGGGTGGTTCCATGTGTCAAATAAAACTTAAATATCATTATACCAGGAATTCAACATGGTTTATGCGCAACAGATTTGTGTTTCACGATGCAATGACTCGTCTGGTACTACTAGTTCATTATCATGCAGATTAACTGAATCAACTACTAATTTGCAAAGACCTTGACCCCTAACAATTTGTGTTGGTTTAATCTCGAGATCGTATTCTTGAAGAGAGGTCATCCAATGAGCCCTCTTTTTACCAAGCTCTTTTTGAACTAATAAATTTCTCACTGCGGGGTAAGGAACAATGTCCTTTAACCTAGATTTCAAGAGATAAGATATAAAGTGCTTTACTACTTTAAAAACAACAAAGGCTTGTTGATCAACTGCGGGATAATGTAATTCTGATCCTTTAAAGGAAAAACTCATAAATGAAATGGGGATTTCATTATTATCATTGTTTTTCTAGGTGAGTACAACAATGTATGATCTATTTGATGCAAATGTATATAGAGAAAAGTCTTTGGAAAAATCAGGACTCATCAAGGATGGAGATTCTGTTATATATTTTCTGATGGAATTAAAAGCCAGGTTTTCTTTTGATCCCCACCTAAAGAGAGTGTCCCTTTTTATCATGTTTTGCAGGGGTCTAACCATCTTAGAAAAACTAGGAACAAAACGTTTGACAAAATTTGTTTTACCAAGAAAAGATTGCATGGATTTTTTGGACGATGGAGGGGAAAGATTGGTTATGGCTTGAGTTCGTTCTAGATCTATCATCATTCCATCTTTTGATACTATGAATCCAAGTAACTTTCCCTAATCAACAAAAAAAATGATTTCTTGGGGTTTAATGAAATACCACACTTACGACAACGTTCTAGCACACTCCTAAGGTGAGATAAGTGGTCTTTTTTGTTCTTCGAAAATACGGTAACATCATATAAGTAAACAACCATTGATTGGTTTACAAGTCCCCGAAAATATATATCCATGGCCCTTTGGAAAGTGGCCTCAACATTAATTAGTCCGAAAGGCATTTTATGATAAGAATAAGTGCCCCAAGGGGTCCATAATGTAGTTTTAAGATGATTTGATGGAGACATTAGGACCTGGTTGTATCTCGAAAAAACATCTAACAATGAAATACTTTTGGATCCAGATACATGTTGTAGGATTTGTTCCATGGGTGGAATGAGATAATTGTCTTTATTAGAGGCTTGGTTTAAGTTGCATAAATCTACACAAAGTCATATTTCTCCATTCTTTTTTCTTACCGGGACTAAGTTGGACACCCATTGGGTGTACCAGACTGGAAATATGATCTTATATCTTAACAAATTATTCAGTTCATTTTTTTACTGTGGGATTTAACTTAGGGTGCATCTTCCTTAGTTTTTGTTGAAATGGTTAGGATTGAGGCTTCATGGGGATTAGATGTTGTATTATGTTTGGATCAAATGTTTTCAAATCATCGTATGTCCAAGTGAATACATCTCTAAATTCCTTAAATAATTTAATAAATGCAGATATTTCTTTTGGAGTACACCCTTTGCCCAAATTAATGTTTTGAGGGTTATCATGCGTTCCTAAATTTACAGTTTCATATTGCAGCGAGGAACTATTCATTTTACAGTTAACCACTCCCCTAAATTTGTCATGTAAATCATAAAAATTTTCTAATCTAACAACATATTTAGGGATAGAGTTTACCATGTCAAATGAGTTTTCAACCGACCGAGGATTAGATATTACCGAAAAGTCATAGAGATTTTCATCGTGAGTGTTTTCATCAATTGCAATGTCTTGAAAAGTGTCTTCCATATGAAGAAAATTTATGATTTGTTAATCATCATTGAACAATTGCCAATTGGTGATA
>SNQJ01S0025301.1:76151-100993 GCA_010110895.2 Picea sitchensis
ATTAGATATTACCGAAAAGTCATAGAGATTTTCATCGTGAGTGTTTTCATCAATTGCAATGTCTTGAAAAGTGTCTTCCATATGAAGAAAATTTATGATTTGTTAATCATCATTGAACAATTGCCAATTGGTGATATTGTCCGGAATTGACGACATGAACATTAATTCAATAGAAAATGAATTAGGAGAGAATCCTTCAACATGTAATAACTTTGATGCTACATTTGCCAACAAATCTGCTTCAGAATTACTAGATCTAGGAATAGAACTTATGTTAAAAGCAAGAAATTTATTAATCAATTTCCATACCTCAGTCTGGTAGTTTTTTAGGTGAACAAATAGACAATGAATAACATTTTTCACTTGTTTGACTACAATTTCATAATCGCCAAATGCCACTAGGCATTGGACATCAAGGTCAATGGCTTTCTTGAGTCCCTGCAGGAGAGCTTCATATTCTGCCGTATTATTTGTACAATCGAATTCTAATCTACAAGCAATGAATGTCTTATTACCTTTAGGGTCTATCAATAAACAACCAACACCGGATCCTTCACTTGATTTTGACCCTTCAAAGTATAAATACCAATTTTCATCATTCTCACAACTATTTACAATATTTACATCATTTTTAGGGGTTGATACTTGAGTGCAGACTGATATTTTAGATTGTTGATTCAGGTATGCAATAGTAGACAATTCAAACACAAAATTTCCAAAGAAAGTGTTCATACCTTGAATTTCTAATGCATTCACACTGGGGACAAACAATTCATTTGAATCATTTAGATCTGTAACAATGTATTTCAGATAACGTTCCCTATTAATTCTAAGATTGTTTGGATGACCATTTACTGGTAACCTTAAGTGATACCAATCTGTGGAAAAATAACCATGCAGTTTCTCATACTAATCTCTGCTCAGGAACATGCCATATATCTCTGGAATATCAATGAATATTATGTCAATTACCTGGTGCACTTTCAGGTTAGATTGTAATATGATCAATACATATTTAAGCTCACCGACCACTGTGACATTAGTTTTGTCTAGCTGAATGATTTTCAAATCAGAAGGTTTAACATCGGCGTTGATATTTTGACAAACCGATAAAGGCATCACATTCGATGAAGTCCCAAAATCCACCATACAATTATGCACATTTCTATTGAAGATTTCAAATGTTAACAGAAGTGGTGGTACATTTTTTTCGTGGTGTGGGAGAAGAAGTCTATTGATTTTTATTAGCTGTATCTAAGGATATTTTATCTAGATTTCCTATGCTTTTATCTGGAGTATCCTTCTTTTTATTATAGTCTTCAGGTACTTTTTTGTCTACAACATCCTTTATTTTATTAATATTATTCTCTACCGAGTTTTTGTTTAGAGGATATTTCTTTTTATTATTATCATCTATGCTTTGTAGAATTTTCTGTTGGATGGGAGGAAACTTAAGTAGCTCGTACATTGATATATTTTCTTTTAATATCTTAAGATCCTCAATATGATCATAGTCTAGATCAAAGAAAGCAGATTTTTTCGATGTTTCAACCTATCTTGATTGTTTTGATAATGTATTCTTAATTTCTTCAGGTGCAGATTTATTTTGATATTTAGACTGAATTTTACTACAAGTATTATAAGGATGTTGGTTATTATGGACAATTTCGAAGTTCTCTTGAAAAACACTGTCCGAAATATGCCAAAAAACTGGGGGAGATGAGTCTCCTTCATCAGGTGTTTCTTCATCCTCATGTTTCACATCATTTTGATGTTCAGGTGGGGAAACAACAAAAATATCAGCTCCGTCCAATATGGATTGTATAGCATGGTGTAATCTTTCTAAACTCAGAACTTCAGTCAAAGGATTTGATCTATTTAGAGGATTTGGAAGATGCCTCCCATTGTCATAGGGGCAGACCCAGGGTTCAACGCTACAATAGTGCACCAACAAAACTCTAACTACCATCCCTTTCGACAACACCTGCGAAGCAGATGAAGTCTCACCTGAGGTAGAGGCAGGGGTGGTTGCAAGACTCCAATGTCTCCAACCTTAGCTGGGACATAGATCTGTGATTGTAGTACCTTAACAGAGCACTTAGCAATTATGATCCTCCAATATTTAACCAATATCTACTTCGCAGTAAAACCCTAATCATAAAGCATTGCAGTATTCACCCAGATATGGTATAGTCAAACACTAAGCAAATTCACATGGGTTAGATCTAGCACTTATTCATATTATTAAGCACAAAGCATCAAGAGATCTATCTATCATTCATCTATATCAAAGTACTTAAGAAAGTAAACACATAGACATATCAATACATTGCACAAAGCATGACAACACAAGATATACGTGGTTCACCCCCACCATGGGGCTACGTCCACCAACTCTTCTTCTCTTTATTATCTTCGGTCAATCAGCTACATGCACAGAGCCTTGAGATATTACTCCATATATGACAGGAGATCTGCACACCTCGCTAGATCCTCCTTCCTTGAGTTACAACACAAAGCCTTCCACAGTCTCTTACAACTACTTGCATTTAGCTATGCAAGCCTCATCTAGTATGCACAAAGTAATTACAGTTCACACTTAGCACTTTAGCACTTATCACGACATCAGACATATGCCTACTTCCCATACACACATACACACTTTTACATCGTCTAGACATCTATTTATACTTTACAAAATAGGCCTAAACATGGGTAAACCCATGGGCTGACATCCCCATACCTTTTACATAAGCCCACAACCCAAAAATCCCTAAAAGAGGGGCCGAGATCCCATGATCTCCTCTTCGTCTTGCGCTCCACCTTTGACAGCCTGTCGATGTCCCGAAATGGTAAAAAATGACCAAGGATCCTCAAAACTTGGTCAAGGGCCAACAGGCCCCCAACACTCACCTGTGACTCGTCTCGATTCACTATGCTTTGGGTAATTCTGCCTCAAAAGCCTCGAGCTTGGCTCGAGCTGCTTCAACCTGTTGTTGTTCCATGGCCTCCTGCTCAATGAACTCTTGGATAACAACTTTGTTGACAGGTCCCTCTAAGCACTGTTCGGCTGCAGTGATGACTTGCTCTAGTTCTTCTCCTTTGCCTTCGATCTCTGTGAATAGCTGACAAGCCTTGTCCTGTATAGGTTGGAGCCTCTGAGTCACTTCCATGACTCTACTCTAAATGGTGTGGACCTATTGTTGAGCACTTCATTGTTCCTGGGATTGCTTCATCCTCTCAATGGATGATAGGGGCTTCAACTACACCTGTACTATTTCTGCTTGTTGTGTCGCCTCCTGGAGCTGCAACTCCGGTGCCTTCATCTCTGGGTTCTCAGTGAGTCACTCATAAGTCTTGGCACTGCTATCACTCAGTTGTTTACATTCCATGGTAAGGGCCTTTATTCTCTCAACTATGCCTCGAGCAATTGCTTCTCTTTGATCTCGCACATCCTACAGAGTACTGGGCACTGTTCTTAGCTAAAGATCTATTATTCTTTGATGTAGCTGCTGGATAGCTTCTACGGGCTGCTCTACTTGGTGTTCTACTATTTCTTCCTCCTTCTTCTCCAAGCCTGTCACAGAGTGAAGTGCTTCGTTGACTGCTTCTTTCACTCTGACCTACTCTGTGAGAATATTTTCTTTTTCCTGCTGGATTTGCGCTCTTTCTTATTTGAAATTTTCTTGACGAGCATCCTTCTCCTACTGCGCAATCCCACGTTGCTCTATAAATTCCTCCTATGCTTGTTTCAAGGCCACTGTGACCTGTTCTGTCTCAGTCTGTGCTCGATGAAGGCGGGCTTCAGTCACATCAGCCAGTCTATGGAGTTGAGCAGGCTCATCTCCCAATTCTGGTTCTTCCGAGGGTGGGGGCACAGTGGCCACTGCACGGATTGAATAAAGGACTTGTTGTACACCTCTTAGTTCTTCTACAATTCTATCATACATCGCTTCTTGTTTTTCTTCATTCCTTTGCACAAGCTCTTCTGAGGAATCTCCTACGGCTGAAATAATGAAATCGAAGTCATCAACCATGAGTACACTCTGCATCTTTGGTTTGTTGGATTTGGCTTTCTTCCGCGATGAAGGTTTCGTGGGGGAAGCCATCCTTTTCTTATAGGGATCAATGTCTTCATGAGGGTTCTGTGGTGGTGTTACTTCGCCTTGATTATCTTCTTCTTATTGATTTTCCTCTTTGTTCACTTCATCATCACCTCCTCTACTAGGTGACTCAGATGCAGTCTCTTCTATCGTGCTGTGTATTTCCTGTGCATATTTATTATTTTTCTTCCTGCTGCTGCTTGGGGCATCATACTCTTCATGAGTAACTATCGGATTTCCAATGAGGTCTGGGTCAGACAGCTTTGCGGGGTCAATAGGTAAGGAATTCCGCCAGCCAGTCTTTAATGATTTCTTCCAGGTCCTCTGCAGTGAGCTTGTAGTAGTACTAAAGTTCTTCTTTGCTTTCATCACCACACGCAGTAATGTAAATAAAATGCCTATCTGCGCGAAACTTCATAAGAGGCCTGAATCTGTCCAGGGTTTTCGATGTCATACAAGGAAAGGATTCAATAGCTCTCCTAAGCTGCAGGTAGTAGGTATGAAATACTGCATTTTCCTGCCATTGCTTCCCCATATCGCTCGAATACTAGAGCGTGGTGAAATTCACGACAAGCAGCTCAAATGGATCGATGTTAGGGACGGTCGCACCTTTCGGCATATCCCAAGTAGTAAATGTGATGAGGATTAGGAGCCAGTTTAAGTGAAACTAATAGCCATGATCTTGGGTTTCGTGGCAATCCAGTTTAAGTTGATTAACTTGTTTCTTTGCCCAATTCATCTGTAGGCCTTCCATGCATTTCCCAACGAGGTCAACTACAAACCTTATGACCTACGTGGGTCTGTTCTTTCTTACTAGATTCCCTGCAATTAACTGACATGCTAGGTGCACTGTGCCATTTTGGATGGAGGCTACCTTGTAGCCTCGCGTCCCCTTCTCAACATCGTCGTATGTTTCTTTAATTGTCTGTGCCAGGGCACGGTCTGCAGCTTTTCCCGGGTAAAACTCTTGTGGGTCAGGTCCTTGCATGCTTAGTCCGGTGATCCTATGGATCAACACCAAATTTATAGTGATACGTCTGTCCAACCATAGATAGCCACCATGGAAGCATGACAACAGGAGCTTAACGGAGGCATTAACCTCCTAGTGCCTTCCAAAATGTGGAATCTTCATTACATTTAACAGGGTGGACTGTGCGAGGTTCATCATCCACGACTAAGGGATGATCTTCATCTTATTTCCCTTCGTCTTGGTCAGATATTTATAAGGTGCGAGAATGCCATAGCTCTTACGGTCTCCTAGGCTATAGTCACTAATTTTCAAGGTTGTAATCCTTTTTAGCTGTGGTTTGACCGCGCGTATCCCCTTTGGGAGGTACACAGTGATGACAGTGTAGTCGAAGTCCCTCGGGACATTGTCACTACTTATTACACCATCCAGGGGTGGGATATACTCAGGTAGGATGGTCGGGATTAGCTTCACATTTTCTAGGTCATCTATGTGCTTGATTCTCTTTTCTGTGATGACTCGGGAGGGCCCGGATCTGCGCACGGTTGAAAAAGAGGCTTGCACTCCTCTCGTTGATGACGCTTGTACACCGACATACATTACTCTTTCAGTCATAAGGTTTATGAGTACCTCCTTCACAAACTCTTTGACTGCGCTAAGTTCTTCGGACATACACGCTCGTGGTTGACTATCTCGGGTTGAAGAGCAACAACTCAATGTGATGGGATGGATAGAGATAGCTCGATGTTCACTATGCAAAATCAACTAATATGTGAGATCAGATAATCATGGGTGGAAAAAGTGTTCTTGGTGCAAGGCTCGACAGAATAAGTAGTTAACTAAGAAATGGATCTTTCCAATGGGTGAGAAGCCTTCATTAACTCAATTATGTCCATTACGACGCAGTCCCAACGGTCTAATGATGATATTTCTGACCATAAATGCCTTTCTACTCATTCGGGGTATCGGTCTAATGGTTATATTGTTTCCAATGGCTATATTTCTTTGCCATGGCGAAGTGTCATGTGACGCTGTTTTGATATCTCGACGAAGTTCCAGTTTTGTAAATTTTCCTTCTTCGCAGTTCTCTCTGGAATTTTTTGTAACTTTTCTATCTTTGATCTCTTCTTTCTTAGTTTTCTAGCCTTCTTTCCATTGAGATTCATCTCGGTATTCCTCTTTCCATTATGATTCTTATCTCCTCTTGGCATAGTAACTTCATGTGGTTGAGATTATTTCCTAGTATTCAAGGGCAGTACTTCTTCTCTATCTGGGGTAGGTGCTTCGGTCTTCTGTGAGTCTTCTTGTGTTCTTCCGATTTTGACATCCAAATCTCTGGTTTTAAATAACTTTGATCTGTTCTCTTGTTCTGCAATCAAGTGTGCGATCTTCCTAGTCATGAAATTTTTTAATTCCTTCTTCTTCTGCTTTAAGACTTTTTCTTCTTTCCTTTTGTCCTGATCCCTTTCAATCCAAGGTTTTCCTAGTAATATAGCAAATGTTCTCAATAAATTTAACAACTTCAAATTCTTCCTCTGTCGAAGTTCCGTGGGCCCTCATAGATATCTGGGTGAGATTTCCACATAGGTTTATCAACTTTCCTCTAAATAATCCTATTCCCCCCAATGAAGGAATCATAGCAGGCTTTCCTAAGGTTTCCCAAGTTCTTTCTATCATAATATTCACCTGTGTTTCTTCATCCAGAACACAGTTTATGTCTAAGTATCTTATTCTTGATTCTATGTACTCTTTTTCTTTGAAGATCTCTGATAAGTTGATATTTCGGTGGTCATTCAGGGTTTCTTTCATTTGCAGCAATACAATCTTTGATTCTTTCTGGGGTTCTGCCATGGTCTTAGTGTCTTGACCTTTCTCAGGGTCTTCTTGGCTCATATTCATTCTTTCAACCTTAGCAATCATTCTAGGGCAATCCATAACTTCATGATCCATAACTTTACAACAAAGACAACTAGGTATTCTACCAAGGCATTCCTTAGCAAGATGTCCTGGTCTTCTGCAACTGTAACAAAGAGTCAATCCTCTCTTTATTTTAAATGATCCCTAACCCTTCCTGTACTGTGCACTAGAATCATAGTAGCTAACCTAAAAAAAATTATTTCTAGGATCCTACATCCACTTGTTAGTCCAAACAGTCTTTCTATGCATAGGTATAACATATATTTCATTATTTATATCAGATCTACTCATATCAAACCTGTTTTCTTCTAGCTATGCCCTATTTTTCAGGCTAGGACAAAATTTATCAAACATACCTAGATCCATACTCTTGAAACAAAATTTTCCACTAATCTTACTTTCAGCAGAGCACAAAGCTTCCAGATCTAAATTTTTTCACTATTCTTACCTTTAACAAAGCACAAATCCTTCAGATCTTACCTCTTTTATTTAGATCAAACTTCTTTTCTTAGCACATAGCTTCACAAATTGAGTAGAATACTGCAGACTAGGGAAACAGATATACGCAGAGAGCTTTCACAGTTTTAGGTCATATCTTTGCACATAGCTTATTCTTTCTCAGTTCCCAACAATCACAGTTTCAGGTCCCGACAATGGAACCATTTTTTGGCACAGGGGCAGACCCAAGGTTCAACGCTACAACAACACACCAACAAAACCCTAACTATCAGCCCTTTCGGCAACACCTACGAAGCAGATGAAGTCTCACCCGAGGTAGAGGCAGGGGTGGTTGCAGGACTCCAGTGTCTGCAAACTTAGCTGGGACACAGATTTGTGATTGTAGTACCTTAACATAGCACTTAACAATTATGATCCTTCAGTATTTAACCAATATCTACTTCGTAGTAAAGCCCTAATCAAAGAGCATCACATTATTCACCTAGATCTAGTATAGTCAAGCACTAAGGACATTCACATGGGTTAGATCTAGCACTTATTCATATTATTAAGCACAAAGAATCAACAGATCTATATATCATTCATCTATATTAAAGCACTTAAGAAAGTAAACACATAAACATATCAATACATCACACAAAGCATGAAAACACAAGATATACGTGGTTCACCCCCACCCTGGGGCTACATCCACCAACTCTTCTTCTCTTTATTATCTTCGGTCAGTCAACTACATGCATAGATCCTTGAGATCTTACTCCATAGATGACAGGAGATCTGCACACCTCGCTAGATCCTCCTTCCTTGAGTTACAACACAAAGCCTTCCACAGTCTCTTACAACTACTTGCATTTAGCTCTGCAAGCCTCACCCAATATGCACAAAGTAATTACATTTCACACTTAGCACTTTAGCACTTAGCACAACATCACACAGATGCCTACTTCCCATACACACATACACACTTTTACATCGTCTAGACATCTATTTATACTTTACAAAATAGGCTTAAACATGGGTAAACCCATGGGCCGACATCCCCATACCTGTTACATAAGCCCAAAACCCAAAAATCCCTAAAAGAGGGGCTGAGATCCCGCAATATCCACTTCGTCTTGTGCTCCACCTTCGATAGCCTGTCAAAGTCCCAAAATGGTAAAAAATGACCAAGGATCCTCAAAACTTGGTCAAGGGCCAACATCTCCTAAAAGGTGGTCGATAATTTCCTTTACTTGAAGATCCTTCCTCTGCATATCTTTTCAAATCTATAACTTGATTAGATAACTTTTGAAAATCTTTATGTAAGCTCTCCAAATCTAAGGGTACTTGCTCTTTCTTATTTGAATGAGGTCACGTGAGAATTTCTATCTTCTTCTTAGAAGAAGAAGTTGATTAAGTTTCATGGTTCACGTTATCCTTCAAACTGAGAATTTCCTTTTCAATGAGAACTGCCTCTTCAAAAGATTCTAATAGCGTATTTTTCTTAGACCTTTTAACCCACATAGTTGTATTATGATGTAGGGATTTAGTATAGTAAGTGATAACCAAGTTTTTAGAAGGCATGGAATCTGCGGGGATCTTATTTTTAAGTGTAAGGAATCTCTGATTAAAGTCATTGACATTGTCTTTGGGATTCATCTTCATGTTGGATAATTCCATAGCTATAACTTTCTAAGATTTGTCATCCCTAAACTTTTCTAAGAAAATGGATTCAAACTTATCCTGGGAAATAATAGTTTGGGGATATTGTGCAAAATACCATGTGGAGGAATTTCCTTTTAAGGTATAGGGAAACAACCTATAAATGACATCTTCATGTTCAATGTTTCTCAGCCTAATAACTAACATGAATTTTTTTATATGATTCTTGACTGATTGCTTAGACTCAGGATCAAACTTGGGTAACCATTTTTCAGGATGTTTGGGTAAAGGAATTTGGGGTCCTGGTACTGCCACAACATCTTGGTCAAGCCAAGGCCTGGCAGGGTTATTTTTATTAGCCATTATAGTTGGATTTTGTGGAGTGTTAGAGTTTTGAGAAGATTCAGACGATGAACTTTCCTCATCAGAGGATTCTCCTCCTCAAGGAGGTGGCACTAGTATATTTGGGTCAAATTTCGACTGTGCATTCGACGCGATTGTCACTTTATATTGTCGGGAGAACAACAAACATTAGATCCCCTCAAACGTCATTTCACATGACATCACTTTTTCGATGCCATAGCTATCGTCTCTATTGAGACGTTTCATGTGGACACGTGTCATCTCAGATTTGACTATCCAAACCCCATATAGTCATCGCTACAACGATGTTAGAGACATCGAAATTTTGACGTCCAATTTCATCGTTCTCCACTACGTGGACGCTATGGGAGCGACGTTACCATACATCGTAATACCAATGTATGGTAACGTTGCTCAACCAATGATCAAATATTTATCTCCAACGTATGTGCCATGGGAGCAACGCCACCATATGTCACAATTTCGACGTATGGTAACGCCTCTCAACCGACGACCAAATATATATCTCCGATGTATATTCCATGGGAGTGACATTACCATATGTCGCAATCCCGACGTCATGTAGGTATTTAAAAAAAAAATGTCAATTGCCAATCACAAGGTCTCTTGTCTCCAACCTCAATGACCTCACAAGGAAAATGGTTACAATTAAACTCACTAGATTAAACTAATGGTATGTTGTTCCAAGTCACTATTTTCATTTCTTTTTCCATGGGACCATCTAGGGAAAGTGCCCCTAAATTGTCCACACAGGCAACCTACAACTTGAAACAACTCAAGAACCATGATTCATTTCTATGAGAAGTTTGCTTCATTGGATTCATCTTCATAGGACAATGTTAAGGATACCCTTCTCCATAAGTCCTTAACCATACAAGCATGAATAAAATAATATTTTGGATGAGCTTGTTTGCACATGTATTAAAGCACTGGTTTTGGATCTAGGGGTAAAATCATGAGATCTCTTGTATTCAACCTCGATGACTACTTGGGATGATGTACCCAATGAAACTCACTCATTGCAACTAATATCATGATGTTCCTAGTCATGTGTTGCATTGTTTTCCCTCAGGACCATTTAGGTAAAGTGTCCTTGAATTATCCAAGTAAATAAGCTACAACTCAAAACAACTAAAGAACTGTGAGATGGTTCAATAAGCAATATGCTCCATTAGATTCATCTCCATGTGACTATTTCCAATAGCACCCTTCTCCATGAGCCCTTGGACATGCAAATGTGCATAAGAAACAATGATGGATGAGGTCATTTCCACATGTGTTAAAGCACCCAATTTGGATCCAGGGGTTAAATAACAAGATCTCACACATTCAACCTTAGTGACTAATCAAGGATGATGGCCCCAATGAAACTCAATTTTTGCAATTGATGGCATACCGTTTTGAGTGTTGGTTTGCATTTTTTACCCCTTGGACCATTTAGGGAAAGTGTGCATGAAATGTCTAGGCAAGTAAGATACAAATTGAAATGAATCGACACTATGAGTCAATTCAACAAGTAGTTTGATCCATTGTAATCATATTCATGGAATAGTGCCAATGATTCCCTTCTCCATGATTCCTTGGCCACACAATCATGCAGATTAAACGATTTTGGAGGATGTCATTTACACATGTGTTAAAGCAACAAATTTTTGTATGGTGTTTCTTCAGACTCGTGGTTAATTAGAAATTCCATTATGTTATAGGACAAGTTAATATCCACCTCCAATTTTTCTATAAAATAAAGTTCTCTTATGAAGAACTCAAGGTACCTTTCTAGACAAAACCTTAGAGGAATATAAGCACACTTGAGATTAACAAAACAAAAGCATGGAGATTTTTTGATAGGGACTGTTAAAGAAACCCCAATACATGCAAGGCTATAGATGCACTTTGTTTTTTTTTATTCAAGAAACATTTCTTTTGATGCTACTTTGTGTGGAGGTACTAACAATTGGGATAAAATGAAATCACTTGAAACATTGATAAGAATTACAGTAGAAATAAATATTGATTAATTATAGGTTGTTGCTTACTCAAATTTGGTTATATATTAGATGTTGGGGAGCCATAGAATACAAAATATTTGTTTCCATCCAAATTATAACCAAATAAAGTTGTTGGAGGGAATATTCTCTCATATATCTTATTATCACATCTATAAGGAGCAAAACAACTTAGTCTATGCCCTGTCAAAAATATATTTGGAGATATAGCATACTACCATCAATATGGTAGAGCAAAGGGAAGTGGAAAATACCTAACCCCTGTCTCCAGATATTTATTTAAATGATCTCTATCCATTTTGGATAATGGATTTAATTTCCTTATTTGTTTTGAACAATTTTGCTACTTTCTTTTCTTGTATATCAAGAGGCTGCAATGGATAATTTTATTATCATTTTCAGGGTGAAACTTTCGAAATGTAACTCCTATCTAGGATATTTTTCTTATGATGTAACATGTTTGAGGACAAATTATTTTGAGATACTAGATTTCAAAGTCATTCAATTATATTGGAAGAATGTCAAGAACTATTCTTGTTGAGTTTTTCTTTCATTTCATAGTGCACTTTATGAGTGTAACTTTACCATTTTTATTTGAACATAAAAATGTTATGGATTTTTCCTCTATGTGTGTGTGTGTGAAAGAAGTATAATTCTTGCATGTATTGTATGGAATAAGGAAATTATGTGGCTGGATTGATGGATGAATAAATTCTAGTGGATTACTCCTCAAGTCCTTTAGAAGACATGAAGATTTTTTCTACACAAGAAGAGATAGTCTATTATTGGAAGATTGAAAGGGATGAATCAAGCATGGATACAGTTTATTGAGATATGTTAGTACTTACTTCCTCAATTGTTGAGTGAGCCTACATCTGCTACCAGATTCCATTTTCCATTGTGATGTGACCTAAAATGGGTTTATTTAGATCTAGATTAAGGTCAAAGAGGAAACTTCCAAACCTTATAGCACCAGGAGAAGCATTCATATGGCTAGCTTCAAAACTTAAAGATCCATATTGATGCATGCATTGGGTGTTTTCATTTCTAGATGAGGGATATGTTAGAATGTGTTTTAATGTTGTCTAGTGGATTGATGTAATCTTGTAACTAGTGTCATAATGATGATCATTATAACATCATTTATGGGGAACTTATACATGTAACTAAGATTCAATAGACTTTAGTAACATTGCACATGTGCACAGGAAGGTAGTTTTGGGGAGTTATTTGTCTAGTGACTGTTGAGGAAAAGATATGAAATGATCTTACTCGAGCATTTTTAGATTTTTCTTGGCTAAAGAAAAATAGACGGGAATGTCACCCTAGGTTTATAGCCATCAAAAATAAAATCCTAACTCACAAGTATCAATTACAAGTGCTTAGTCTAGTCTTTTTCACAAATAAAAGCTTACTGGAAAATTCATTTTAATATGATTTTTTGAATATAATAGTTGCTGAAAACAAGTGTAAAGACAGAAGTAAGACACCAAGGTGATAATCAAGAAAGATGAGACATAAAGCAATCCTTTATTTCATTCCAATTCACCAAAGAGTCATTTTATTTACAAAATCTCATAAAGAAATTTCGGACCAAAGTCAAACTTAGACATCCCCGATGGGACATACAAAAACACCTCTGACAAAAACCCAAAACTGAACTCTAAAAGCTGGATCAACTTGCCACAGATTGCTACCCACTTGACTCTACACAATAGCCTTTGTCAGTAATGAAAACTAATTCACAAACATAAAAGTATACACAGACCATCAAAGATAGATCAACACCTCTGAAAAACAAGTGTCTGAATGATGTAATTCAGCCCTAAATGTTGTTGTCTACAATAAGACCTTGCTATCATAAAAGAGAATTAGGCTTGCGATAAATTAAGGAATGAATGAAAACTAAACTATCTAAATTAAGGAATGAATGAAAACTAAACTATCTCAACATAAACTCAAAGAGAAAACCTTAGTATGCTTCTCCTTCTATCTTCCATTGTTCCTCCCTTTTATTTTTCCTTTAAGAAAATTAGAATTGGTTGGAGTAGTTGAACCAACTCATTAGTTAAGTTAACTAAAACTCAACTGAATTTTGAGTTAAGGGGGGAAAGGTAATAAATCATAATAAGGGTTTTAAATATATAATAACTAGTAGGTGGGACCCCTTGTGACTCCCTTTAGCTCATAACCATCACAACATAACTAGTTAGTTAAGAAAAAAACCCCTCCTTGTGACTCCCCTCATCACATCAACATTTGACAATTTATCTCATTGATATTTGAGAATATTTAAAAAAATGCATTACTCATATATCCAAAAATAAAATATGCTGTCCAAAAATTTATGAAGTGAACTATCATCAACAATAGATAAAATAAAAAAAACTCAAAATCCATATTTCCCACTCTGAGATGCAATCTTTCCTTGATTATTGCTATCACCCTTTGATTTTTTTGTGTTTGCCTTTGGTTTCACTGAGCCTTAAGGCCTAATTTCACTGGTCACGTGAGAACAATCATCCCTCAAATGCATTCAGGAAGACATAGATTTATCAGAGCCATTGGAGGGTGAGGAAGGGGAAGCAGTGGATTTTCCTTTGTCAAGGGCATGATGGGCCTCAATTTTTAACCTTTTTCTAGCATGAGAGGAGTGAACTGGTGAGTGAACAGGTGCATCTTGGAAAATGGGGTTAATAGGAGGGGGAGAAGGTACGAAAAAATTGGGCCAACCACGATGTTGGGAGACTGTTGGGTGGACAATCTCCTGCCATCCGTCGTTTTCGGGAACCTCGGGTTGCAATGAGACATGAGGGGGAACATGAATACTAGGGGCTTGGGGAGCTTGGAAAGGAGGCCTTTCAGGCCTAGGTTGGACCATTCCTTTCCCAATCCAATTGAAAAATATGGCCTGAAACAACTGGCCTAGCTCTTGTGAGTCAGCATCAAAGTGTATGGAGAACCTTGGCCTTCTTGGGCCTCTGTTCCAATTACCTCTCCCTCGGTTGCATCTGCCATGGCTATCGTGGATGAAAAAACTCATTCCTGCATGCATTATGGATTAGCAAATAGTCTTTTAAACAACCATACATGATAACTCTTTAAAAGTATGAAATATATTTTTTCTCAGCAACATATCAGGCTCATGCAATCCAATCCATAATTTTTTTTTAATTGTCGTCAATGAGCAGGGGGTGAACTAAAGGTCCTGGGATATGCGAGGGGCTTGTATTAAGCCAAAAAATGATAAAATGAAGGGGAAAGAAACACAGTTACTTCTCAAAGACCACAATAATTAACTGTAATGCAACCAAAATAACACCATTGTAATCCAACGACTTTAATTGTTTCAATACAAAATTTTTCTTGACTATAATTAGTTTTAGAACATGGAGTGAAAAATGAATGTGGGAAGGCGAGGGGGTTGTAATTAGCGGAAAGAGAAATAATAGTAGGGAAGGAGAGAGATTACTATTCATAAAATTAATTCATTGATCCATAAAACAATTCTGCAAAAGGAAACACACCAACCAAATGACCACTGAGACCCCAAACAATTACTGTGTAATGTCCAAACAACTCTGCATATTTAACTTGCTCAATGTTGTAACCAAATATTTAACATAGTATCATCAAAACAGATGGTATGGATTCCACAACATCCTGTAGGGGAGCTCTGCTCCTCTCATTTATCCATTTAATATTTCAAGCAATTCCCAAATGCATAAATAATAAACTATTTCCACTCTATTCAACATCAAAATCAACCACTCCCCACAAATCATTCCAATCATCAAATACAAACTCAAATGTCGTGCTCGATTTTGTCTTTTAATCATTTGAAAAATGAATTGCAACGAAGTTATACTATCACAACACCAATGCCTATCACTGTTAAAAAACATGGTATTCATTTAACATACATACTGGACAGTCAAAGAAAAACCATATTTAAATTTCAAAGATCCCGACTTGTCAATTAAACACATAGATAACAATCACCACTTTAGCTCACGCTATGTTGTGGAATACACAAAACCATTCGAAAAAACACAAGTGTATTTCTTTGATTGTACAAGTCCAGTTTTCTTTGAATCTAAACATTCGACATGCTAGGCTATTAATCCAATACAACAAAGCAAAAACACCATGTCGATCTCATAACACATGTCGATCAAATTGCAACAAGCCATTGTTCAGAAACCCGTGACCTTCTCTAATGGAGCAATCAATTAATATCGATAACAAATATAGTGGATGACCATGCCATAATTACCATGATTGTGACATTCCCATTGAAGAATTCTAAAACACACAGTCATAGTATTATTAACTCAACCTATCGGGTTGAGCTATCAATCCAACACAAAGAGGAAGCAACAATATTTCCCAAATTAATCAATATTGCAATCGAACCATACTATGTGAAAATTGTGCCCCTCCTTGACGACGCAATCAAATAACCATATATATATAGTGGATGGAAATGCCATAAACACCTAGTTTGCAATAATCATTTGGCCATTAAAAACATATAGTTACATTAATCATTGATTTATGCTATAGAAACACCACTCATACCAATGCATCAAGCGCGAAGCATCATTGTGCATTAATCAATTAAAAATAGTGGTGTGTTATCAATTAAATAAAAACAAGGACATCGACTGTGTATTTGATTTAAAAACTCATTCCAATTAACCATGCTGAGCTTATCCATCCAATTATAATAACAATTGCAGTGACAAGATACCAAAGCCAACACCACTGTCATATATTCAACGGGGTGAGCCAGTAATCCACTCTGCCGACAACACACCACCAATTCATAACTACCAACAGTACACACGACAGGCCATAACGGTCTCCTCTATCAACACTCGGACTTAAAGAAGCAATGGTTTTCTCTGTGGACCAACACGAGGAGGTTAGAGTTGACTCTTCCTGATGGTGAAAACCTCTAAGACCAACGATGCACACACAATAAATACCATAATTGACTTCGTGGACAGGGTGACAAATCCCATGACATGAGAAGCTATGAATAGAGGATCAAGGCTCCATTTGGTCCTTGTAACGATACTTAGCACACACAGGGCATAACCCTCGTGGCTCTCCCAGCTAACCAACTAACAACACTGAGATGAAGCAGAGCCGGGAAGAAGCAATATAACCCACTGCACGACCAATAGTAGCATGAACAACCCAATGCCCAAGTGAATAATGCCCAGTGATGCGTTTCAAACCCATTAAACCCCATAAAAGCCAAGAATGGGTATGGGATACGAATGCGCGATGACATCCAGTCATTCTAGACCAACGAAACCCTCCAACTAAAACCAGTAAGGATGACAGAGAGCCTCTATGGATTCTAACACTCAGGAAGACCAATAAAACTATGACTCTAAACATTATTGTAGTGAAATCCACCAACGATTCATTCCAAAAATCACAATTTTACACAGTTTCCATACTTAAGGAAATCACAAACCCATACATCCGAGCTAATATCTATTTCATAACTAGAGCAGACTCATGGATGGAAAAAAGAGACATACTTGTAATCAAAAGCACCTTAAAACACGAGTTGGCCGAGTGGTTCTCCCTCTGCTAGAAAGTTAGAGCATAACCACAACAACATAGTTCAACAATAGCCCAATTAGGGTGGTGGCCAATGAAGGAGTAAGGGTGACGTGCAGTAAATGCATGTCGCCTCCATCCCCAGTCCATTAATTCCTTAATACATGCCAATAAGCTTCCCATTAACTCAATTAAACCATGCATTGGAATTAGTATCTACCACTTATCAAATGCACCATCCACATCATATATTTCCAAACTATACCATATGCATATCAACTATATAACTCAATAAAATCGCATAGCTATTAATCTTTCTAGCTAAGATTAACAATAATCATTCTAATTTCCATGGATGTAGTGTAGTATAGTATAACCTCTTCCTTTTGTATTTTGTTTATCTTGTTTTTTCCTCTTTTCAATTTTTCTTATGTATTGTTACTAACATGTCTATTGTGCAGGTGTCAAAGTAACGAATCCAGGAACATAGGCAATCATAACATGAGATTAGAACTTAGAACATAACATGCTTCACCCATCATCTACTTGTCGCAATGAGAACCAACACATATCAGGCCTTATTCATATGCCAATCGAACCGATATTTCATCAACCATGTAATCAATGTCGAACAACAAAACAAACATTAAATGAGAACCATATTTGATCTCCAATCTACAAGGGGTCCCACCTACTAGTATTATTTATCCTGTTAGCTTATAATAATAGGCTTTAGCAATACTTTGCGGGCAAGAAATTCGTTGCGATTTTAATCTTCAACAAACTGGTGACTCCACAGAGAAATTTGTTTTCAATAGATTTAGAACTCAGAACTCATGGTTTTGCAAACCAAGAACAACAGATCAAGGAGATATAACCATGAAGATTATGCAACAAGGGGAAGTGAGCGGATTTAATGGAAAAATGACCGGGAATTTGGGAATAACTCATGAAAAGTGTTAAGTATGAGGGGTTTTACCACTGTATGCATAATCATTCAACCATAATCTTCTCTTAACTTCAAGGAGATTTTTTTTTAGATTTTCTCTTAAAAATATCAATGGATGAAGAAATGGAAAAAAGAAGTGGGAGATAACCAATTCTTTATAAGACAACAATGGAAATATGTAACAATTTCAAAGGTGCCTTCAGAGGAAACATTGTAACAACTGTGTAAGCTTGATTGTTATTGATTAGAAATGCTTTGCAGGAGTGTCATTGTGGCAGAACTGATCCAACATCCTATTTTGAATAAATTAACTAGAAGATGATAGGAAACACAATCATGATAGAAGTAAAAAAAATGTAGAAATTAAAACAACAACAATAAAAGACAGAAATGAGAAAGCAACAAGGAAAGTTCAAGAAGAAGTGAAACTACTGTAAAGAGGAAAAGAAAAGCACAAAAAAGAAAGAAGATCTAGGCTACTAGTATACATAAAATCCAAACAACATTAGAAATTTTCATGTTGGTCCCTCGTAATGTTTCAAACGAGAACCGTTAGTACTGTAGGAAAACGATTTCTCCTGTAGATATTTTAGAATGTAAGAGTTAGTATCCAGGACAAAATTAATTTTGAAAGGATCCGAAAATAACACTTGGAACTCCGAGGTAATTATCATCCCTTTATTGTATATGATTAGATCATCAAGGTAGATATGGATGATGATCAATTCATCAAGGATTGTGTGTATAGTCTTTTTAAAAGCAGTACTTGCATCAGGTAAGACAAAAAGATGGAATTTGTAAGACATGGTACCCCGACTAGTGATAAGAGTGGTTTTGTAAGCACCTGCCCCTTTTACTTTGATTTTCCTGCAACCTAAAAAATGTCAAGTAAGGGCCTCAACTATAAATCTACAACATGCTGCAGAATGATTTCCATGTTGAGAGGAGGAAAAGGAGTTCTCATAACAACCTGACTGAAAGTGTAGAGATTAATGCAGGTTATAATATGATCAGTGGTCTTCGAAGCAAGTACCCAATTGGAAACCCATTCAGGGTGGGCTGAAAAAATAATCCCAGCCCTTAAGAAATTTTCCAACTCCCTTTGAAAAGTTTCTTTAAATGCATAGTTAATAGATATTTTTTCTTGCATAAATGGTTTCATGCTTTCCTTGATGGGAATAGAATTCTGTAAAAGACCAGGATCAAAACCACAAATATCTTTATAAGGCCAAGTATAAACCTCTTGAAATCCACCAAGTAGCTTGGCAATCTTCATTTCTTCTTTAGCAGAACATTGGGTACTTATGTTAACGTTCCTTGAAGATTTGAGTTCCCCAATGTTCAAGGGGATGGTTTCACCCATCCTCCTTCGTAACTCCTCTTCTTTCTATTTTTATTTATTGCCTACATCACTTGATGAAAATGAACTCTCAAGAGGAGTCAAGCCTTCAAGAATCTTATTGTTTTCTATAGATATAATTTCCTCGGGCTTGAGAGGTTCATCTTGAATGAAAGAAAAAATTCTCTCATCATTAGGGAGGTCCTGCCAAGATTCTACATTGTCAAGGATATATGGAAAATATAGAAATTGAAAGGAACAATCAAGCCTGTGAGGCAAGAGTTGCTGATTAGGAGAAGCCTCAAAGGCAACTAACCAATCAACCATTGAATTCAACTCCCTCTTAACATGAGTGATGTTGAAAGATAAAAGGTTTGAGATAAGCGCCCAAACAATTTGGGTGCATTGTTCCATCAACTTGTTGCTAGGAGAGAATATCTTACGTATCAGGTTCACAACAAACTCAGAATCTCCAAAAACTGAACGGTGACCACAACCAAGATTACGGGCATTTTCAATGCCTAATAATAAAGCTTTGAATTCAGTGACATTGTTTGTACAAGCAAACTCTAACCTATAATACAAATTATGAATTTTCCTTACAAGGGAAACCAAGATAATGCCAGCCCCATTACCTTCATTAGAGCATAAACCATCAAAGTGAATGTGCCACATATCATCATCTAAATCAATTTGTTCCAAAGGAATATTATCCTCCTCGATAAATATGGAATACACTCTTAGGTCCTCTTCCATATAGTTTACACTAGATTTTGGAACACTCTCTATGTAGGGTGAAATCCTTCCCTCTCTAAGGACTATAATGTTCTTACCATTTTGAGGCATGGATAAATGCGTCTTGTCGAGAGAGAGGTACCCACTTGTTAAGGATTTCCAATCTCTTCCTAAGATAATCGAGTAATTTCTTACAAGCATATCAATTACCTAAATGTTGAGGGTTGTCCTTATTTCAGGATGAATGCATAAAACCACGGTCACATCCTTAATCTAGCCTATGGTTGTTTTTTGTAGATTATTATAGGAGAGCATGCTTTTGGCATTTTCATTTGTACAATACAAGCCTATATCTTCCATAATAATCTTCGACATCACACTTGGGCCTGAATCGCCATCAATGAGGCAACAATGGACAATATTATCCATAATCTTTACAAAAATATAAAAAGGGGAATTTTTTTTACAGGATATATAAAGTTATGTACACCTACTTTATTTATAGAAGAATCCTCTTTGTTTACCTCTTCGGAAATATTGGCTACAACGAAAGAGTTACCTTCCATGAATTGTTTCAGATGCATTTGTTGTTCAGGGACGACAACCATGTCTAGAAGGGTTGCATCTGCTTTGATGTTGGCCAATTGATTCAAGATATTTTATTTGGAAGATGGGAGAGGGGGAGTAATTGCTTGACTCTCGAGAACTTTAGGAACCTAGACTATAGCAACGGGTGAGGATGAGCTCAGGCTAGAAGAATTGCGTGGAGGATCAAATTTTCCCTTGGGAGGATAGGATTTGTTCCTATTATTGATAACCATGACATCTCCTGGCTCTGCAAAATCTAGGACAACGATGGTAGATTCTGGTCTCTTACCAAAGATCTTATCTCTGGCACTCTTCTTTACCTCACATGTGGTTTCCTCGTTGTGTTCCTCGTAGAAGTTACACCAACTTCGAGGAAAGATAATATTAGGCTGAAAATTACTTTCCACCGGACTTCTAAAGGGAGGTGCACAAGAGGATGAAGTTCCAGGGGTGAGAGGGGAGATAGTTCCTTTCCGCTCATATGATATCATATGATTGTTCATGTCTTGTACTATCTATAAAAGGGAAGACATGTCTATCTGTCTAACTGACTCTCCCTGGGGAAGACCAGTTGTTTCAAGTTGTTCTTCATACTCTGAACAAGCATGCAAAGTAGAACCGATATTATCAATGGATTTTTCTTCGAGCCTATGATGGTAGGGGGAAGGTAATTCATTGTAGTAATGCATGAAAGTGGCTTGGTTCTGAGGCCGAAAAAGTTCTGGGATTTGATTGTATAACTTGGAGAAACACAAGTTGAAGGACTTGATGGTCTCACCATCTTTATAGGTAACATTATTATACTCCCGTAACTTCTCAGATGGGCTTTTAGATTTCCCATAAGTGGATCTGAATCAATAGATTAAATCCTCCCAATTAGATAGAATCTTAGGAGGAAGGTCAAAGAATTCGGCCACAACCTTTCCTTCCAAGGAATTTATGAATAAGCGCATGCAAGTATCATTGTCATTAGCTCCTATGTTATGACAAGCATTAGAAAATTCCACCAGGTGTTCGTTTGTAGTGACAGTGTTATTTACTAAAAACCTAGGAAGATGCTCTTTAAATTTAGGAAGGGGACGCGTAGCATGTGCTAGGTTAAGAGGAGATGACACATGCCACGGTGTGGTTGTGGGATCTTCTTCGAACTGAAAAAGAACATACTTTTTAATGACTTTGGTGGGATTTGTGGTAGATTGTACATGGATATGGTGGCTATATAATCTAACAATCACTGACGACGATGAAGACTGAGAAGAGGAAGAACTTCCAGTGCCACCAAAGCCACCACTAGATGTCATCTTGTGGATGATAGACGAGGGAAAGAAAGACAAACCAAATGAATCAGATAAAGTTCCCCTTAGAGCACTTTGTTGGGCAGATAACACAATGTTCCTTCTTCCTATTTCAGCAATAGGATTGATTTCAGGTGATAAGCCTCTTCTTCTTCTAGAAGCACGAGAGTCTAAGGACATGAAAGAAAGGAAAAAAATGAAGAAACAAGAAGGTTACTACTAATTTATAGGCTGTCTACGTCTGGCTTCCAATCTTTCTCGAGCACTAATATCTTGTTCAATTTCTTCCCATGAATGAATAAGCTCAGCACGGGTATCGACAATGTCTAAAATGGTATTAAAAAATATTCAAAGCAATGTTGGTTTGATCTTGAAGACTAGGCTCAATATTGGGCTTCCTTGCAACATGCACAGTCATTAAGAAACAAAACAGTCAAAGAATCAATATAAAAAAAATAGATGTATCGATGAAAATTGAGTATAAACATTAACCAGAGAGATATCAAAGATCTCCCCAGTATGGTCACCAAATAAATGTTGAGGAAAATATATGAAATGATCTTACTCAAGCATTTTTAGATTTTTCTTGGCTAAAGGAAAATAGATGGGAATGTCACCCTAGGTTTATAGCCATCAAAAATAAAATCCTAACTCACAAGTATCAATTACAAGTGCTTAGGCTAGTCTTTTTCACAAATAAAAGCTTGTTGGAAAATTCATTTTAATATGATTTTATGAATATAATAGTTGTTGAAAATAAGTGTAAACACAGAAGTAAGACACCAATATGATAATCAAGATAGATGAGACATAAAGCAATCCTTTATTTCATTCCAATTCACCAAAGAGTAATTTTCTTTACAAAATCTCATACAAGAATTTCCCTCCATTGCAGAATGTCAAAGTGACTGATCCAGTCCCTTCCTCGGTCAGTCCCACTCTTCCTCTGAAGAGTTCCAAAGTGGTCGATTCAGTTTCGCCATCGGTCGATCCCATTCCTCCATTGAGGAACGTCAAAGTGACTGATCCAGTCCCTTCCTCGGTTAGTCCCACTCTTCCTCTGAAGAGTGCCAAAGTGGTCTATCCAAGTCCGCCATTGGTTGATCCGATCCAATTATCAGTCGATCCTACTCTCCTTCTAGAGAGTAAACCCGATACTTCCCATTTTTTTCTCATTAATACAGACTCTACCGTGCCGGGGGGCATTCCTCCTTCTCCTGCGAAACCCCCTCCAAGTACCAAATCCATCCTTTTTGATTGGGGTGCGCTAACTGGACCTCGTATTCCCTCTCACATTCCTTTCCAGATTACAGTACAGGTTCGTGGTCGGGACGTTCCTCAAACGTTGATATATGAAGGTGCGTCTGTTAGTATTTTGTCTTATGTTGCTTGGTATGCCTTGGGTTGTCCGCAACTTGCACCGGTTACATAGAATCTATTAGCTTTTAACAAAATAACTAGTCAACCTTTAGGGATCCTTCCTTAGTTTCCTGTAACTTTGGGAGGGAAAACTATCTTTATCGATGTCATGGTAGTCCGAGACCCCTTGGATTTCGCTTTACTCCTTGGGCGGGATTATGTCTATGCCATGAAAGCTATTGTATCCACTCTTTTTTGTGTGATATCTTTTCCTCACAATGGAAGAATTGTGACTATTGATCAACTTTCATTCATCGGCCCTGGGTTACCTCCCTATGTGGTTCTTATATGCAGACAGTATCACCCCCGCCGCATGTAAATTATGTGGCATTGTCTCCCACGACCTCAAATTCCGATGATTTGGATCTGGTAGTGGACATGGTGATTTCTTCGGTAGGACTATTGGAGCCTGATCTCCTTACTCCTATCACGTCCCTTGACATGTGTTCCTTCTAGAGTGATTGTCTTCCATCCAGCGAATATCTCCTGGAGGCCATGACCACATTTTATCCATTGACATGGTACCCTTCCAGAGCATTATCCTCTTGGAAGCCATGATCTGGACGAAACCATGAGCATAGTTTCTCTTCTCTGTGGCAAGCTCGTTAAAAAATGAAACAGAGGCTTTGAGCATAGTTTTCTTCTCTGTAGCAAGCTCGTTAAAAAATGAAACAACAATCTAGGGATCGAACCTGGAACCTTGAGCATAGTTATTTTCCTGTTTCAAGCTCGTTAAAAAATGAAACAGTCACCTCTCTTGAACCTTCATTTCATCCACCTGTATCCTTTTTCTCCATCTAGCACAAAAATTGGTGACAACCTCAAAGTCGGTGAATGAATTGAAGCTTGGGGGGCATGTCTCCAGTCTTTGATGATCATTCTGGATTCAAGTCACTAACTTTCAAGCTGGGGGAAGAGTACCGAGCTTAGTCTTTGTTCTTTCTCGTGCTCGTAAATACATGAGAATGAAACCGGGTAAAATTTTATCTCTTTTTAGGACCTGTATGGATACACGAACACACGAAAAAGGAACCCCCCTGGAGTCATCTTTAAACTCTTTTCAGACTCTCTAAATATGAAAAAATCGTCAAGTGACCTTGCTTCCTTTCACACTCGTTAAAAGGTTAGAAAGGGTGTCTTTCGAGCGATAGTTTATCTCTTTTCCGGTCTCGTTAGACTACTGTACGAAAAAGGAACTGAGAGAGTTCTCTTTTAAGTGTTTTTCCAAACTCTATAATCTTGAAAAACCTTCAAGTTTTCTATCTTTGGACTCGTTAAAACACACATCGACAAGCCCATATGGGACCGATCCCTTATTTCTTCCGGTTCGTTAAACAAAGGAAGAGGAACTTACCGAAGGTGAGTTATATCGAGCATGTGTTATCCTCCTCGAGCTCATTAAATCAAAAAGAGGTACTCATCTATCTGGATGGGGGAAAAAATTGAAAGGAGCAAGCCAA
>SNQJ01S0025301.1:104948-140094 GCA_010110895.2 Picea sitchensis
AGGGGGGGGGGTATGAGTTGGTGGTTTTAAAATTTGAGGCCCCCACTAACATGTCACCCTCTCCTTAACTCAGACCCCCCCACCTAAAACCATTTACCATCACCTACCCCCTCCGAGTAGACCGCTTACCACCACCTTTTACCGCTCCCACCTCCTACTGACATATGTCTCCCACTCCGTCTCTCACTTCCACCCATCACATTTTCTGCTCACACTCCTCATCTCATTATGATACACCTATCCTCCACTCATCGCTGGACCATAGCCCCTTATCACTCTCGCTTATCATCTCCTGCCAAATGTCCTACTATTCACATCCTCCCTGGCAGATGGTCCCATCCCGTCTGCTGTCGCAGCCTCTCATTTTCATCCACATCATCGTCGCGTGACACTCAATCGTCGACTGGGTCCCCTCATAGCAGTCCAATGAAGTAGCAATATCCAAGGGAAGGCCACCACATTATTCAGGAGAAAAGTTGATTTGGGCCTCTCCAATCCTGATGCATGAGTTATTGCAAATAAGGAAGGTGGGTGAGACATCGTCTCCTTCCTTAAATAGAAGGCCAGAGAGGGAAAAATCGCAGGGGGAGATTGTCAGTCCAGTTTGACAGAGATCGCGTCCGATAGAAGACTGCATGGGAAGTCTGACCGATGTCTACATGCGCATCCTGACAGAGAAACTCATCAACGTAAATCTTTAAACTCATGACATGATCGCACCTTCAGCAACAGAGCCAGTTCTAAGTATATGTAGGCGTTTTTTCCATTTTTTTAGTGTCCATGGTAGAGCTAAGCTCCCGATTGTAATGTTTTGATGAGGCCTCTAGTTCTCTAGTTATGAACTGGTCCTTGAGACTTCTTGTTTAATGGCAACCAACTCCTTTCTTTATATTTTTCTTCTGAATCTGAAAGCCTAGGCATGGAGGATCTAGTCGAGTACTGTGATTATATTATAGTGTAGATTTGACTATATCTGTTGTTGCAACGTTTTCAGTTTCTTAGAGTTTTTAGATCCAATAGGATCTTGTATCTGAGACTTTTCCTCCAAGGCTGCTAGAAGACCGGATGTCCAGAGCAGACCTTCATATTTTCTCACCTTCCTTCTACCTACTCACCACTATACAACTTTACTGGCTTAAGTTAGATCAAGACCTCACTTATATACGCATCTCCAACCCAGTTTTCTGAGTTAAAGCGATATAGTCCTGAGACTGTATCCATTAGACCATCCTTAAACGTATTTACTATGACATACAAACTTATGGGTATCAGGCTCATCCATGCTACAATCCAGGGGTGACTTATGGTTCTAACATTTATGGCGCCATTGTCGGGGACAAAGTTGAATAATTTTCCTGGGATTGAATGACAAATCTTACTGGTTCTGAAGGTGCATCAGAGCCCCATACATCAAGATTGCGACTGTGCACCTGGAGACTCCACTTTGACGACTCCACTATTTCAGCTGTGGCTTACAGAGGCAGACACATGAGGTTTACTCCACAACTGCCCCTAGCAACACCTGAAGAAGACCTAGAGAATATTATCAGAAAGGGATTGCCCCTCCAAGAAGGTACTTCCACTGCTGAACTAGGTATCTCTGATGATCTTCAATCTCCTCCTGTACGAACTTCAATTTCTTCTTCTCATTCTACTATTATACCTTCTGTTGGAGTTTCTTGAACATTAAATTTTGGAAGTGTTCTTGCTGAGTTTTCCTCTCCTAGTCTGGGACTTGAGGGAGAAATCCTTGTCACTCCACTCTCCCCTGAAATTGTACCATGTTTTAGACCCAACACCTCAGAAGATTTTCATACCCCGGATTTCACCACTCCTCCTCCTATTACTATTGCCACTACAACATAAAGAGAGACCCCACTTCCCCCAAGCCCTCCATCTCTCTCTCCAAATCCTCTACTATTTCCCTTTCCCCTTGGAAGCTCAGTTCTAGCCTCCCCTGTCCTAACACCTTCACCTCCAAGTTCTTCTCAACCTCACATCCCTATAACAGGTGATAATCCTCCTAGGAATAGAATGGATGCCATAGTGGCCACAAGATATTCCCCTCTAGTCTTACCTCATCCTATGAATGCTCTCCCTGCTGGAGATTACTTGAAATATATGCCAAAGTTCACCGGAGAAGAGGATATAACTACTGAAGAGCACCTCGTTGCCTTCTACAGTTATGCAGACAATCTAAATATTGAAAATGAAGATGTCTAGATGAGAGTCTTTGTCCAGAACCTTGATGGTGAGGCTAGAAAATGGTTTAGGGGATTGACCCTTGGATCTATTGCCGGGATTTAAGCTCTAGATGATGTTTTCTCAAGGAAGTGGGGGGATAATTTTTTTTTTATGTATTACATAACAGAGTTTGGATCCCTGAAGAGGAAAGAGGGAGAACCTGTCTCTGACTTCTCCAAAATATTCAACAAGATGTACAATAAGATCCCTGCTGAGATAGAACCCACATAAACCTCTACCAAAATCACTTATGCTAGCGCCTTTCACCCCGATTTCTGCCTCCTTCTTAGAGAAAGAAGAGCTACTTCCTTATATAACATGCAAGATGCAGCCTTAGAAGTAGAATCCAATGCGTTGGAAGTTGACAGGCTCAGAAGCAAGTATGACAGGGACAAGGGAAGGAGAAGAGATGAGACCTCAACCTCTAGTTCTTCTACAACTCACCCTCAAGTAGATGAATTGAAAAAAATGGTAAAGTCCTTGTCTGCAGAGATGGAGAAAATGAAAGTGGAGGGGAGGCTGACATAGAGAAATCCTCAAAACATTAACAAGAGAGGAAACGTCAGTAGGCCGAACAACAATCTTCCTCAGATTATGCCAAGGGAACAAAGGGATAGAGATAGAAACGACCATAAAATCCAGGCTCCTTTTCAAAACAACCTTGTTATTGATAAGGAAGAGGAAGAAGAAGATCTAGACCTCGATATTCATTGTATTTAGGACACCTCCCCATTCCCCCATTTGACTCAATCCTCATATGAGGATTCCCTCATGAACAGTCAAATAAATGAGCTAAGTAAGGGGGAAAGGGCCAGTAGCAACCCCAATAAATACAACCTCTGGTCTAAGAAAAAAGAAGGGAAGTCTGACATCCTTAATCAACCTTCCATAGTAGAGAAGCCTGCCAAAAACAAAAAAAACATCAGTAAGGAAAAGAGATCTTAGAATCTCCCACCAATAGCCAAAGGTCATGTCTCATAGGTGAGGGAAGTTTCAAATCCCCCTTCCTCCTTTAGTTTCGATCATGAAATCCAAAACATCAGAATCCCTATGCCCTTTTTAGAGCTGGTTAAACATGAAGACTTCAAAAAATCATTGTTTAAATTGTTGTAGTCTGAGCCATATTGCCATTCCAAAGACTTATTAAGCCTCCAAGATGAAAATCCAGTAGTCATATTAGGTCCTATGGTATAAGATAGAGATGATTCATCCGCTCCCTTCTACACATCACTGAACATACACAACAATGTGTTGCATAATTTTCTGATGGATTTAGGGGATTCCCATAATCTTATGCCCAAAACTGTCATGGAAGAGCTCGGGCTGGAAGTCACAAAGGCCTACCATGACTTGTACTCTTTCGATTCAAGGAGGGTGCAGTGTATTGAGGTGATCAAAGATCTGGTGGTAACCTTGTTTCAGTTTCCCATGAAAAGTGTGGTCATGGAAGTTGTGGTAGCTGATGTTCCTCCCAAGTTTGACATGTTGTTGTCAAGATCTTGGATAAAAAGGCTTTGGGGAACATTACATATGGACCTCACATATGTTGCCATTCTAGTCTTTGGAGGGGAGCACAAAATACTATACAGAGAAGCTCAATTGGCCTACATTGTTAGTGATGAGGAAAACCCCACCAATCACCCTATTTTCTCTCTAGATATTGACTTGGGATCTAGCTTGTTACAACTCATTAATGCCCCTGAGTCTCCCCTTAAGTTCATAAAGAAGTCCCTCAACCCCCTTGAAGATTCTCCTCCAATTACCTCTATGTGGAAAATGTTCTTTGATGGAACTTCTTCGAGAGAAGGTGCTGGTGCTGGAGTAGTCCTTGTTTCCCCTGCTCAGGAAACTATATCTTTGTCCTACAAATTAGAATTTGAAGCCACCAATAATGTGGAAGAGTACGAAGATCTCATTTTGGGCTTAAGGACTACAAAGGACATGGGGATTGAAGAGATGTCAGTGTTTGGATATGCTGAGCTGATTATCCAGCAGATCAGAAATGTTTATAAGGCCAAACACCCTCAACTTAGGAGTTACAGAGATGAAGTATGGGACCTCATTGGTAGTTTTTTCCTAGATTTCAATATATCATTTATTCCAAGAGGAGAAAACACCGTGGTTGATTCACTGGCTGTTTCGGCGAGCAATTTCATAGTTCCTTTTCCACCTAAGCTCAAGTATGATACAAAAGTAAAATACAATCCATCCATACCTGATAATGTCAAGCATTGGAAGGTGTTTGGGGATGACCTTGAAATCAAAAGGTTCTTGAATACTATAGAGTAGTTTTCAGCATTGCATATTGATCAAGATCCTCAACAATATTGCTAACCATCATATTGTGCAATTACCGAGTAATCACATTCCAAAGGGAATGGTTCCTTTGGAAAGGATTTTTGATAGTAATGATGTGGCAGTGGAAGCCAAAAGGCCAGGTGAGGATGCTGATGTATTTGAGTGCAATATTGGCATAGAGGAGGGGCCAAAGTTTGTCAAGTTGTCTAATAGATTGTCAAAGGAGAAGAGAGCCGAGTATACTGAGATATTAAAAGAATTCGTTGATGTGTTTTCCTGGACTTATGAAAACCTCAGAACATATGACATCAACATTATGGAGCACAAGATCCCATTGAAGGAAGAATCCAAACCATTTAGGCAGAAGTTGAGACAGATAAATCCTATGTTATTTCCTATCATGGAGAAGGAGGTAAAGAAGTTGTTGGATTCCCAAATCATTGTACCCTTTATATATTCAGAATGGGTAGCCAACCTAGTCCCAGTGAGAAAGAAGAATGGAGAAATCAGGCTCTGTGTCGATTTCAGAAATATGAACATGAGCTCAAAAAAGGACAATTACTCGTTGCCAAAGATGGAACACATATTGCATATTGCAGAAGGTAACAGGTGCATCTAGGATTTCCATGATTGATGGATTTTCTAGCTACAATCAGATCTCTTTTTTACCCGAGGATAGAGAAAAGACAACTTTCACCACTCCTTGGGGCACATTCATGTATTCCAAAATGCCCTTTGGGTTAATGAACGCAGGAGCAACCTTTCAGCAAGACATGGACATCGCCTTCATTGGGGAGAAGGATAAATTTTTGATCATCTATCTCGATGACATAACAGTCTTCTCCAGATCTGATAAATAACATTGCTGTCATTCGAGGAAATCTTTCTTGAAATGTAGAAGGTTTGGTCTTTCCTTAAATCCAAAAAAATCTTTGTTTGCCATGAAGGAGGGAAAGTTGCTTGGCCACCTAGTATCAGCCGAGGAAGTCAAGATCGATCCCACCAGGGTGGAAGCAATCCAAACATTATCAATCCCAAGGTCTAGGAAAGAGGTCCAATATTTTTTGGGAAAGATTAACTTTCTAAGGAGGTTTGTTTCAAATTTTGCTGAATTGGTGAAGCATATCAAAGCCATGCTCAGGAAGGGGAATGAAATAAAGTGGACTTCCTAACCTAGGGAATCCTTCAAACAGATTAAGAAATCATTGATTCAGGCCCTTGTGCTGATCATTCTTGACTACTCCAAGGATTTTCTGATTTTTTCTTTTTCTTCTTTTGATACAGTGGCAACTGTCTTGTTGCAGAAAAATGTTGAGGGATTGGAACAACCTATCTCCTTTTGTAGTTGGGCATTGAGGGATGAAGATATCAAATATGACATCATGGAGAAGAAAACCTATGCCTTGGTGAAATATCTCAAATCTTTCAGAGTCTATGTTCTACACTCAAAGGTCATTGCATATGTTCCTTCAGCTTCTGTGAAGGACATTCTTATTCAGGCTGACATAGACGGGAAATAGAGCGGGTGGATCACGAAAATTATTGAGTTCAACCTGGAGATAGATCCCACCAAGCTAATTAAAGGACAAGGTTTAGAAAATCTATTGGATTAATCTAATTATAAATATTTGGGGGTTAACTTCATCAATGTTTGCTCAAAAGATTATCATGCTGAGTTGTCTGACCAGAGTTCTCAGAACAGGTCCCCTTTGGCAGAATGCAGCTGGTATAAAGATATTATGTTTTCTCTGCTAGAGTTGAGGCCCCCTAATGGTATGGGAAAAATTAAGGCAAGAAATTTAAAGCTCAAAGAAGTTAGGTATTGCCTTATTGACCAGGTCTTGTATTGGAAATACCCTCTAGGAGTTCTTCTGAGATGTCTAAACCCATAGGAGGCCCAAAAAATTATGTTTGATTTCCATAGAAGCCTATGTGGGGGACACCATTTCTGGAAGACCACAGCCTACAAAATCCTCAGGGATGGGTACTACTAGCCCACTTTATTCACTGACGTTTGTGCACAAATTAGGGCTTTTATCAAATGTAAAAAATTCTCAGGAAAGAAGCAGCTCAAATCCCTTCCACTAAATCCTGTAGTATCTTCAGGAACCTTTCAACAATGGGGGTTGGAATTCATTGGGTAAATTCATCCTGATTCTAGTGGTCAACATAGGTGGATCTTAACTGCCTTAGATTATTTCACCAAATGGATAGAAGCTATCCCCACCAGGAGTGCTTCACACAAAGTGATCATCTTTATTTTCTTGAATATATTATGGCAAGGTTTGGTTGTCTAAACAAAATCATCATTGACAATGTTGCACCCTTCAAGTCCGAGCCATTGATCAAGTTCTATGAGCAGTTTGGGATTTCATTAATTCACTCCACTCCCTATTATCCCCGAGGCAATGGACTGGCAGAGTCCTCTAACAAAAGTTTGATCAAGCTTATTAAAAAAATGTTAGAAGACAATAAGAAGGCATGGGATTCAAAGCTCAAATTCTCCCTATGGGCTGATCGAGTGACAACAAAAATATCCCTAGGCATCTCCCCTTTCCAACTTGTTTATGGGACTGAAGCTATTTTTCCTTCTGAGCTGAATTTACTCGTAGAAAAATTCTTTCATGATTATCAAGGAGAACCTGACAATATGATCAGAGGAATTCATCTACTGGTAGAAGCATAGTAGATCATAGAGCAGGTGGTGGACAGAGCTCATGGTCGTCAACAGAGGATCAAGAAAGCCTTTGACATAAAGGAGAAAATGGAGGATTTTTAGGTAGGAGATCTAGTGCTTAAATGGGATGCACCCAGGTAGGACAGAGGAAGGAACATTAAAATTGAAGCCCTATGGATCAGGCCTTTCACAATCTTTGAAGTGTTTTTGAATAATACTTACAAGTTGCAGGACTTGGAGGATGAGGAAGTTTTTAATGGCCTTGTAAATGGGAATTTCCTAAAGAAATGTTTTACTTGAGCCATAAGTGGCTCCCATGTAATTGTAAATATTGTTTTCTCTGCTTGTTTTTCGGTTTAGTAAGTGACTCCGTAACCCAATAGTAAGGCACTAAAGCTGCATAAGAGTTCTTGGCATCTCGCAGGGAGCAATCCATCCCCCATGGATCCTAACACCAGAAGTCACCCCTGGATTGTAGCAGGGATGAGTCTGGTACCCATTAATTTGTATGTCACAGGAAACAAGTTTAAGGATGGTCTAATGGATGTAGTCTTAGGACTGTATTGCTTTAAATCAGAAAACTGGGTTGGAGATGTGTAGATAAGTGAGGTCTTGATATAACTTAAGCCAATAAATTTGTATAGTGGTGAGTAGGTAGAAGGAAAGTGAGAAAATATGAAGGTCTTCTCTGGACATCTGGTCTTCCAGCAGCCTTGGAGGAAAAGTCTCAGATACAAGATCCTCTTGGATCTAAAAAATCCAAGAAACTGAAAACGATGCAACAACAGATATAGTCAAACCTACACTATACTATAATCACAACACCCGACTGGATCCTCCATGCCCGAGCTTTCAGATTCAGAAGAAAAATATAAAGAAAGGAGTTGGCTGCCATTAAACAAGAAGTCTCAAGGATCAGTTCATAACCAGAGAATTAGGGGCCTCATCAAAACATTACAATTGGGAGCTTAGCTCTACCATGGACACTAACAAAATGGCAAAAATGCCTACATATACTTAGAACTGGCTCTGCTGCTGAAGGCGCGATCATGTCATGAATTTAAATCTTTACGTTGATGCGTTTCTCTATTAGGTTGTGCATGCAGACGTCGGTCAGACTTCCCATGCAGTCTTCTTTTGGATGCGATCTCTGTTAGACTTCCCATGCAGTCTTCTTTTGGACGCGATCTCTGTTAGACTGGACTGACAGTCTCCCCCTACGCGTTTTCCCTCTCTGGCCTTCTATTTAAGGAAGGAGACAATGTCTCACCCACCTTCCTTATTTGCATTAACTTCTGCATCAGGATCGGAGAGGCCCAAATCAACTATGCTCCTGAATAACATGGCGAGATTCCCTTAGCTGATGCTTCTTCATTGGACTGCTATGAGGGGACCTAGTTGGCGATGGAGTGGCATGGGGTGATGATGTGGGGGCAGATGAGAGGCTGTGGCAGCAGATGGGATGGGACCATCTGCCAGGGAGGACGTGAGCGGTAGGACATTTGGCAGGAGATGATACGCATGAGTGATAAGGGGCTATGGCCCAGCGGTGAGTGGAGGACATGTGTAGCATAATGAGATGAGGAGTGGGAGCGGATGATGTGATGGGTGGAGTAGAGAGATGGAGTGGGAGATAGATGTCAGCAGGAGGCAGGAGTGGTAAAAGGTGGTGGTAAGCAGTCTACTCGGAGGGGGTATGCGATGGTAAACAATTTTAGGAGGGGGGGGGCGACATCCGAGTTAATAAGAGGGTGACACGTTAGTGGGGCCCCCTCCTTTTAAACCCACCAAGTCGGACCCCCCCCTCGTTAAAGGCATAATGTCGAGGGGGGGGGGATATGGGACTTGCGCCATAGATATGAGCTCACAGATCTCAGTCACCCAGATCTACGAGCTCCTTAGCATGATGTGCCCGAGTATACAAACTTAGGATAAGTGGGTTTTTAACCCACTTTTTTCTATTTTTTATCCAAAGGGGCTATTTCTTAGGGAACAACACCCCCTTACAAATTTATGTGATAACAATGTGAACGCCCCTTTATTCCATATTCATTGCAGTCATTGGGTACATACATCACACAATAGGAGTAAATAAGGCTATACATGTATTACTAGTACATGCTATTGGTTCATATCAATATCGATTAAATAGAAATCATTCATGCAATGGTTGTGTATCCTCTATTTCCAAATTAGACTGGTTCCAGTAGTAGGTTTACCATTGAATAGGCATGAATATGGGAAAGAAATATGACTGGTAACTTGTAATGATAGCTTATTAGAGAAACAAGGCAATCGCCTTTCCCATATTTATTGATGTCATTGCCTTAATAAGATTGGTATAATACAGGTAATAATCCAGTTAGTCTTAATCTTCATATTGTATCTTCCTAACAATGATACCACTCTTATCATACAAAAGCTTCATAGTGAGTTCGATAAGCTATAGATATGAGTTATGCTTTGAGTGCCATATCACGTAGTTTCCATAACAAGAGATTAGTAAAAGATATCTTAGTATGATTCTAGGCATTGTGTTGTTTAGTGATGTTTGGTATAGTCCAAGAATAGAAATAAGAATCGTCACAAGAAGGTGTGAGGAGGATTCCTAGACTAGTGTGCCCTTGGTCAAAGTCATAGGAAAATTGTTAGAATTAGGTAAAAATAGAAACAAATAATTCATTTTTATTTTTATGTTCACAAGATCAACATATATAAGAAAAAAAATAAAGAGATCTAAATTTAATTCTGAGTATAAACAAAATTTATGAGTGAAAAGACAAACCTCAAGCTTACCTCTTGATCTAAGAAAGATGTACCTGTCACATGTGTGGATGAAAACCTTTATAATATGCTCAAAAATAGTTTTAGGTTCATGGATCAAACCTCTAGGGTTTTATCTCTGTCATAAGGACTTAGGAATAATTTTTCCAAGGTATAGACCATTACAAGACAACTACAACAAACAAAACTCAGATCTGAAACTGTTACACCAAATGGGGAGGCTGCACCAACAAACTTAGAACTGAAATTGTTACATCAAATGGAGAGGCTGCACCAACAAAACTAAGATCTAAAACTGTTACATCAAATAGAGAGGCCGCACCAACAAACAAAACTCATATCTAAAACTGTTACATCAAATGGAGAGGCCACACCAACAAAACAAAACTCAGATCTAAAAAGATATCCCAAAAAGGAGGCCACACCATCATCAAGAGAAAACAACTGAGGTATCCACAACAAATAGGAGAGTGAGGAGTGAGTGAGTGTGAGTGTAATATAATGCTAGAGGGTAGGGTCTTATTTACAGTTAGGGAGAGGGGTTAAGTAGATTTAAAATTATAATTAAATATTGACATTTAATGAATATAAATATTAATTAAAATGTCAATTAATATTAATATTAATTATAAAAAACCTAAACACATATAAAACCCCATTCACATAAATAAAACCTCAATCAAAAAAAAAAACAAGGGGGTAAGACAAAGTCAAGGGGGGTTCCATAATGGAAAAACATATCCACATGAGTCTCATAATGACCTATAAACTTTATCATAACTGCATAGGGGGGTCCATCAACAATGTGGTCATCTCCATCTTAATAGGTGTTGGCACAGGGGAAAACCTAGGGTTCAATGCTTAAAAATGTATCAACAAAACCCTGACTACTGACCCTTTCGACAACACCTGCGAAGCAGGTGAAGTCTCACCCGAGGTAGAAGCAGGGGGTTACAGACACAAGTGTCTGTAACCAGGCTGGGACAACGATCTGTGATAGTAACACTTTGTAGACTATTATGTTAACACTTAGAAAGAAACCATGAATTAGTTCATTAACCTTATTAACATCACAGAACATACCCAAGAATAGATCTAGCATAGTAACAACAAATATTATGCACTTCAAACACTTAACACTTAGCACTATGAATCAGATCTAGCAATTTATCATAAGCAAAGCATTAAAGCATGATATACATATCCATTACATATCTAATCTAAGCACTAAGAAAAACATAACAAAGATAATCATTGCACAAAGAAAACCATAAGACACCAGATGTACGTGGTTCACCCCAGTGTGGGGCTATGTCCACCAACTGCTTCACCTCTTTATTATTCGTCAATCTCTTACATTCAATTACTCTTGTGCACTAAGCCACATAGTCAACCTTCGCACTAGACATGAGATCTGCTCATTGAGCACCAGATCCTCCTTCCAAATCTAGGTCAAGGCACAAATCCAACTCTCTATCAAGCACAAAGCCTTAAAAAACATACATTCCCTTGCACAAAGCCACTTGAACTACTTGCATTTAGCTAGCTAGCTCCCTCCTTTTACAATACAATCTTCTTTATTTATAATTTTACAAACTCTTATAATAAGGACTAAACATGGGAAAACCCCATGGGCCGACATCACATAACCCATTACAAAAACCCTAAAGAACCCCTTACTGGGTCCACACTCCCCGACATCACATAACTCACTCCCTTTGACCTAAGTTGTCCTCTAGTTTATGATGGTTATATTGAGTCTTGCACTAAAGAGAGGATATTCTATAACCATGTCATTCTAATTGATATAGTTAACCATACTAGTTAGCTTCCATCTTGTACGAAAGGATAAAAATTGTATCATTGCATAAAGGAGGACCGTTTGGAGGCGGAGAGATAGTGAGATTGCAATGAACCGTTTGGAGGCCTAGACATCATGAGATTGCAGTACACCCGAGTTGAAATGACCTTTTGAGGTGGAAAGATGTGAGATCGCAGTGCACCCTTTGGAGTGTCAAATCAGATCAGATTATGATTAGGGTTATATTCTATATTTTTTGGGAAGGGGTGGAGATCAGAAAATGTGTTGCAAAGAGAACATCATTTTCATTCATTTTTCCTTTCACTGAATTATTCAGGTATAAACTCAAAGAGAAATAGTTTTAATCAATTTCAGAGAGCTGGGAATTATGATGTCCAAAATGAGAAAAAAAGATCTTTACCAAGTGGTGTGTATCATGTTCAAGTACATCCAAAATTCCTCCATTCTAATGTGACTTCCCACACATGGGAATTTGGATATATTTCGAATTTGCTTGATAATGTAGTTGAAGATTTTCAAAATGGTGCAAATTTTGTCATTGTGGACAAAATTCAGAAACCTAGGGGCAATAGTCCAACTCTTATTTCCCAAGATAATGGAGGTGGAATGGATCTTGATTGCATGCGGAAATGTATGAGCTTGGGTTACTAAGTGAAAACTGATAACACAACATTTGGACGATATGGAAGTGGATTCAATACAAGTACGATGAGATTAGGTGCAAATGTGATTGTTTTGAGTTGCTTTTCTCATGGAAGCCCTGCTACACAGAGTATTGGGATCCTTTCTTACACATTTTTTAGGAGAAATATTCACAGTTGTTAAGAAATTTAGTTCTTTATGAGCATTGGGTTGTATATTCCCATCAATAGAGTCCAAAATAAGTCTAGAAAAGAATTTGAAACAAAAATTACATGAAGAGCATATAGGATGTCCTCAACTTGAGATCTCTCTCCTCCATTGTGGCCTCTGTGGTGTTGAATAAAAATTTCCATTAAGACAAAGGTGAGAAAAATTTTAAGTACCCCACAATCCCAACAATGTACATGGGTGGTTGGGTATGTTACAATCGGTATCAGAGCCAAGATTACAACACTAGGGGTTGTATGGGCTCAAGGAAAATGAATGACAATGATTTTGGTGTTTAGAATTTGAAAAAGAATAAGAACAAAACATGCTCAAAGCCTTTCCACCTCAAACGGTCATTTCAATTCAGGTGTACTGCAATCTCATGTTGTCTAGGCCTCCAAACGGTTCATTGCAATCTCTCTATCCCTCCACCTCCAAACAATCCTTTAAATTTGGGTGCACTACAATCTCATAATATCTAAGCCTTGAAATGGTCACAATGTTCATTTCAGTAGGTTCCATTCTATTAGCACTAGGAATCACCCTCAGAATGTAATGAGGATAATCCCAGTACCCATCATTTTATATGTCACAATGAATAAATTTAAAGGGGGTGGAATGGGTGCAGACTCAAGATAATATCATTCTAACTCAGAAAACTGGACCAACATACACAAGCATGTGAGGATTTGATTAACTTCAATCAGTAAGTTGTAGTAAGGGTGAGTAGGAGGAAGAACTAGAGAGAATAATGTAGAGGTCTTCTATGGACATCCGGTCTTCCAGTAGCCTAAGGAGGAACAACTCAGAAAACAAGATCCTCTTGGATTCAAAGTTTCAGAAAAGGATGGAGAATGTTACAACAGAACTGCAATCAAACCTACATTACAATACGACCATAAAAATCCATGTGAATCTTTCAATCATTGACACTCCAACATTAGAGGTAAACAAGACAGAAAAGAAGATGACTTAGATTAAACCAGAAGTCTCAAATCCTGTTACATAACCAAAAAACCAGAAGCTTCATCAAAATTTTACAATATGGGAGCCTAGCTCAACCATCAACCACTACAAAATATCAAAATGACTCCTATATACTCAAAAAATATTCGCCACTATCAGCAGAGGCAGGCTCGAGCTTCTCATCCAATGCCATACATGTCTTCTCGATCAGACTGCACATTCAGTCTCCTCTACGCATGCCTCCCTTGTTAGAGGCAAGCTCTTCTCTGCCAGTCCTTTCTAGCTTTCCATTTAGGCGGTGAGACGTAGTTTTCAACTACCGCCTCACTTCATTAACTGCCTTTTCTAGGAATTGAAACACAACTTAATGCCCAGGGGGTGGCCACATGATGATCTCAGATAGGACACTATATAAACACATGATTGTGGGGCCTCTCAAAGGTGGTTTGGGTTCACTTTTTCCAAACCACGACTTCAATTGCAGGACTGCTCAAGAAAATTATTGCCCGAGCACGCCGCGTCCCCTCAATGGTTGTGTCCATCGATCTTGTGATCATAGACGAGGACTTACGCTCAGTCATTCAAATTTTCCCTCTTCATATCAATGGATCAGATCTTCGCTTTTCGAATCAATGACCGAGATCTGCTTCGGGACTTCGGGCTTCGACCTTTCTCATGGAGCTATACTTCGTGCAATTTTGAAATCCCAAATACTCGGGGGCTGTTAATATGGAATGCTCCTAGATTCTCCACCGCTGACAAAATTCAACTTGTCTATTTTTATTTTAAGCCTGAAATGAGTTGTTCTGCATACTGCACTTGGACGCTTCTTGTGTAGACCACGAATTTGGATGACCTACTACCCTTGAAAACTATATGTGATAACATTTGGCTCCAGAGGGGATGACATGATCCCTGCGAGCTGCCAAGAAAAAGTAGTTCTAGTCACCTTCTACATTGGGCTATGGAGTCATGCTCAAAAAACATCCTGCTGAGGATTAAAGGCCGACAAGCACACTATCCTAAAAACCGAAATCAAAATACATGGGCTCTGAAGGAGCTTATTTATGTACATTCCTATACTAATTGATTTTTTACATAGTGTTAGGTGAAAGCAAACTTCCACCATAGACATTCAAGTAACTTTCTAACTGGAAGCTCCTTCACTCTGTCTGTGATTAGTAACAGATGATGCAACCGTGACAACATAGCAGTTACATCCTTAATCTTTCCTCCTAATGATGAGTTTAGGATAAAGCTGAGCGGCTTCAAAACATGAAGGAAATACAACTCCATGTATTCCTTCATAGGCTCATAGGCCAAGCGACAAACTCCATAAAATTTATAACAGGAAACCTGCTCTGTCACACAACTGCTCACACATGGTTGAATATCTCTGGTAGGCATAGGTGGATGAGAAAATGATGCAGGATGACTGACCTCAGATGATTGATTATCACTTACAGGCTCTGGATAGGAGATAAATTGCTCCTCCTGCTGCTCCTTTTCTTCTTCATAACTCTCGCAAGGGTCAGATTCATAATCATCATAAACGTGACCCATGGGAAAGATTTTCTCTTCGATTTTTTGTTCAACGTCTTCTGTAGGCCCAAGATGGCTGATTTCCTCATGATATTTTTCTTCAACGAACAGAGGATGGGAATTTGTAGTATGTTCTTGTAAATCCTTCATATCCAGCTCAAAATATGATTCGTAGCTGTCATATACAGGTTGGCTGCTCCCTAGGTCAGAAAATTGTAATGCAGGGCTCTGCTGCTCCTGGTCAAACTCTCAGGTTGTTTCTTCAGTGACAAGGACAAACTCTGCATCATCCTTACTGTCTTCATAGTGATCAAATATAAGATAAGCTTGCTGCTCATCATCACTAGAATATCCATCAAAAATGGGTTGCCTTTAATGTCTATGATCAACCTTTAAAACAATAATTTCATCAAGAATATAACTGTTAAAAATATCCATTTTAGGAACTGTAGTAACTGCTTCTTCTATCTTTTCATACACATGATTTTGATCAAGACAGGGCTACTCATGGATACCTGTGTCGAAGAAAAAATTATCCACAATATTTTCTTCATAGGGAGAATAGGTAAAAACTGCCTTACGTTCAGAGTTGAGATGATATTGACTTTGAATCCTTCCACAAGAACAAAGGTTCTCCTCTACTTCCTTAGCATCCATGAATAACTGTGATAAAGATCTATATTTCCTTTCTCTCAAGAGAAGGACAAGCTTTGAATGCTGATCCATGACATAGTAAACCATGGCAATAGTCTCTGTGGGTCTAATATCTATAGGCATACTATGATAAACACTGTAAAACCTCCTGTTGAAGACAACCAAGGCTTCCTCTTCCCCTCTCCTCAAGTCAATAAAATCATCCCAATACTGATCAAGGGACTTGTTCTCACCCCACCACTTTAAAAAATCATTGTATAGCTCAAACCAAGAACCAATGGAGTCAGCTCCCAAACCCTTAAACCATACAACAACATCTCCTAACAAGGATTTGGAAAACAACCCCATGGTAACATCCTCATGAACTATCTCAAAATGATCAATAAAATTCTCGAAAGCCTCCACATGCCTCTCTACTGTAACATGATCCTCTCCAGAAAAATGAGGAAAGTACTTAAAGAAATCAAGAGGATAAGGACAAATATGATATGGAAGATTTAAAGGTTTAAACAACTTTTCTCTGATTCTAGTTTGAAAACCAGTGGGTTAAATATGAGGCTTAACACACTGATGGCAAGGCTCAACAGTAACAACAGGATGTGATGAGGTTTGAGGATGCTGTGGATCAGTTTCAACCTCCCCAGGGTTGCAAGGGTGATTAAGTTTAGGAGGGGTTTCAATATGAAGGTCATATTTATGAGTAGGATGTACTGAGGATATAGTATCAACATCTACAAAACAGACAGGAAGCAGGTTCGATTCTTCCAAGAATGGATATATAAAGGAAGGCTGGTGATCAACCGAATAACAAATAAAAATATGATCCTCTTTATATGTGAAGGGAAAAACAAAAATGAGTTGAAAAAGAACATGAATAAATCTCATAAGATGATACCTAGTCATTCCATTCATCTTTCTGTCAATAGGATCCTCCCCAGTGGGGTCTCTAATGTGGATTCACTAGGTAGATGATTACAGTCAATTTTTGTATCCCTCTCTTGTCTACCATCAAGAGTTGGATCTATGTCATTCTTCCGAGGGAGCTCTTCAATTTGATCAAATCTGTCCCCGACAAGGACGCCATTTATGTTAGAACTAGGAATCACCCTCAAACTGTAATGAGAATAAGCCCAGTACCCAACAATTTATATGTCAGAATGAATAAATTTAAAGGGGTTCGAATGGGTGCAGACTCAAGATAATATTGTTCTAACTCAGAAAACCGGACCAGCATGCACAAGCAGATGAGGTCTTGATTAACTTTAGTCAATAGGTTGTAGTAAGGGTGAGTAGGAGGAAGAACTAGAGAGAAGAATGTAGAGGTCTTCTATGGACATCTAGTCTTCCAACAACCTAAGGAGGAACAATTTAGAAAACAAGATCCTCTTGGATTCAAAGTTTCAGAAAAAGATGGAGAACATTACAACATAACTGCAGTCAAACCTACATTAAAATACGACCATAACAATCCATGTGAATCTTTCAATCATGGAAACTCCAACATTAGAGGTAAACAAGACGGAAAAGAAGTTGAATTAGATTAAACTATAGAATTCTCAAATCCTATTACATAACTAGAAAACCATAAGCTTCATCAAAAGTTTACAATACGGGAGCCTAGCTCAACCATCGACCATTACAAAATATCAAAATGACTCCTATATACTCAAAAAAAATTTGCCACTACTAGCAGAGGTAGGATCAAGCTTCTCGTCCTATGCCATACATGTCTTCTCGGTCAAACTGCACATGCAGTCTCCTTTGTGAATGCCTTCCCCTGTCAGGGGAAAGCTCTGCTCTACCAGTCCTTTCTGTCTTTCCATTTATGCGGTGAGACATAGTTTTCAACTTTCACCTCACTTCATTTAGTGCCTTTTCTCGGTATTGAAACGTGGCTTAATGCCCAGGGGGTGCCCACACGCTACTCTCGGATAGGAAACTATATAAGCACATGATTGCGGGGCCGCTCAAAGGTGGTTTGGGTTCACACTGCTTTTGAGCCCGCAATCCACCACCTTTTGCTATGTATTACTTTTTCCAAACCATGGCTTCAATTGCTGGACCACTCAAGAAAATTATCGCCCAAGCACGTCGTATCGCCGTAATGGACTGTGGACATCGATCTTGTGATCATGGGTGAGGACTTATGCTTAGCGGCTCAAATATTTCCTCTTCAGATCAATGGATCAGATCTTCCCTTTTCAAATCGATGACCAAGATTTACTTCAGGACTTTGGGCTTCAACCTTTCTCATGGCGCTATACTTCGTGCAATTTTGAAATCTTGAATACCTGGGGGCCGTTAATATGGAATTCTCCTGGAATCTCCACCGCTGACAAAATTCAACCTGTCTGTTTTTATTTTAAGCCCGAAATGAGTTTGTCTACATACTGCACTCAGACGCTTCCTATGTAGACCATGAACTTAGACGACCTTCTTCCCTTGACAACTATATGTGATAACACATTCCTCCAAATATCTTGTCATCATGCCCATATCTTTACATAGGCCATGACCTAGACCACCACATAGAGATAGATATAGATTTATACATTGACCTAGAGCTTGATGTAGACCATGACATAGACCCCCCTAGCTCCATCTAAGCCTAGGCATAACTTATACTCAATCCTTAACCCTATATTAACTCAAGCCATGAGGACGATGGAATATATTAATTTTTATTTCTATGGAAAGATAATAGAGGAAGGATTGATCTAAAGTGTTTCTCTCAAACAAAGATACTTCATGTTGAAAAAAGGCTAGCAAATTATAATTAAATTTAAAAATTGGTACCTCTTCAAAATATGTGATTTGAAGTTGGATCTAGAACTTTGTACCATGATTTGACTACATCCACACCTCCAAACGGTCATATGTTCATTTCATTGAATCCATCATTGTCTTGTGACTATTTCTCTGTCTCCCATTCACTCTATCCATCATTGAGAGTGAATGGGTGACAAATAAATAGTGATTAGACAATGATGGATTGAATTAAAGGGAGATATGACCTTTTGGAGGTGTGGATGTAGTCAAATAATGGTCAAACGTTTGGGAGGGTAGAAATTGCTTATGATTATTATGATATTTTATTTTGATGAGGTGATGTAGATGTGTAATAAGGGAAGAGGGAGTGAACGGGAGGGAGGGATATATCCAACAAGTGTCGTAATTGTAATTTTTAATGGAACCAATAACATGCACCTCATTTTTTCATATTTATTCTCTTCATTTCCATTGTTGTGTTGACTATCACCCCTCTATTTGGGGCTCAGGGGATAAAGGGGGAGAGAGAGAGAGGGAGAGGGAGGAGGTAAAGAGATATAGGGAGGTAGATAAAGGTAAAGAGAGAGGGAAAGAGGGTGAGAGAGAGAGAGGGGGTCAGAATTGGTAATTCTAATGGAACCAATAACACGCAACTCCCCATTCCTTCATACTATCTCCTCCATCTACTGTTGACCATCACCTCCATTCTGGGGCCCTAGACAGATGTATATATATATATAGAGAGGATGAGAGAGAAAATTAGAGAGAGAAAGAGATAAATAAAAAGAGAAATGGGGAGAGAGAGAGGGCAGAGGGGAGGAGAGACAACAAGGGAGGCAGAGAGATGCACATAGAAAGGGGAGAGAGAGGAGAGAGAGAGAGAGAGAGAGAGAGAGAGAGAGAGAGAGAGAGAGAGAGAGAGAGAGAAGGGGCATAGAGGAGGAGAGGAGAGAGGAAACCAGGAGTGGAAACGGGGGAGAGAGAGAGGGAGTGGGAGAGAAGGGGAGAGAGAAAACAAGAGTGATATAAGGGGGGAGAGAGAGAAAGGGAGAGAAGGATGGAATGGGAGAGAGGATAGAATGTATGAGAGTGTGAGAGGGGCAGAGAGGAAGACAAAGATATGGCTGGATGGAGAGAGATAGTGTCAAAGTGTGAGAGGGAGAGAGAGGGAGATAGAGTGGGGGGATAAAGAGAGAGAGAGAGAGTGAAGAAGGGGGGAGAGAGAATAAAGTATGAGTGAAGAGCATAAGATGTCCATGCCTATGTGCCTCAATGTTATACCATGTAACCTATAAATTGAGCATGAGAGGATGTGTAATTAGGATGAAATTTGGATGGAAATACATCTAATTAAATAGAAATGGATGATGACAAATATCTATTGGGGCTTGATAACATTCTATGTGAATTCTATAAGAATGTGGGTACCTAATAAGCATTAAGTTAAATTTTAGCCATGAATTTTGCTAACTCAAAATCAAAATAAAGGTGATTTAGCACACATGTAAGGACCTTTGTGACCTTGGAATAGGAGGAAAAATGAATTCAAAAATGATTTAATTAGTAAATTATCAATTCATCCACATGCCCAATGTCTTGACAAAAAACAAACTCTATGATTTTTTTAATGATGAATGCACCACATCCTAATGATTCATATAGATTTTTCAAATAGTACCCTATCTCATGTAAATACGTTATTGAGGGATGTCTAGATAATACATTACATTCTATCAAATATGGAAACCTTCCCCATCTACAAATAATAACACCAGGCCTATTGTTAATCAATGGGAAATGGTGGAACTACTCAAACTCAACATTGAATTAATGACATGTTCTTGGCTTGTTTGTTTGCTTAGGATTCATTCTTGGCTTGTTTGAATGGTTGAAGTGTAAGTTTGAGGAATTTTTTAGGGAATAATTGCAATAGTTATAATATCCAAGGAACTAAAAGATCGAGATAGAGGGATGGTCAAGCGATGGAACCAAGATTTAGTTCGGTGATGGATTGTAGGAAAAATTTGAGGAATCCCATAAATCACTAAGGGGAGTCATGTTAGGGTACCAATAAGTCAATACCTATTTTTCGTTGTGAAATTACATATGAAAAATGCAAGGTAAAACTCAAGCAGGAGACATAAAGGAAGGGAAAGTCATAGAGGACTCTTCTAAAAACCCTTCTAAGAGGCTAAAAAGGCATGAAAATGATAGAAAGAAACTACCATTTTTGGCGGCATGTTCGGAGCCATACATTCATCTTAGAATTTATCCATACATTCATGTTATATTTATCCATTAGTTAACCATAAACCTACACTGACAGATCCATAATATCTAGAGGAAATAATCAAAATATTATACATACCTAAATGGTGATTTTTCAATTTAGCAATTGAACATAACAATTCATAAAACATTAAACATAACTAGAATTGATGGCTATATAAACTATGTTGAAAGGAGAAATCAAACATGATCTGATGAACTAGTCAACAATACAGTTGGAATGGTTGGCCCTACGTGTTTCTCCTCAGTTGTATGACCCTCTGTTAGTCTTGAGATTCCCTCAATCAATGGAGAAATATCTTAAAGTACTTGCCAAATCATTCAACCTCCATAAATATCTAAAAAATCAATACAAGTCATATTTGTAGCGCATTATTTACTCTAAGATGCATTTTTATGAGAGTGTCAGAATATACCTGAATGAGATCCTCTTGATTTCGAGAATAATTTATTGGAGCCACACGTCTAATATTTGATCAAACTGCCTCCCTTGATTTGAAGTAGCAGCAACGAAGTCAACATTGACTTTGTTATTGCTCTGTTGGATCGAGGGAGGTTTCCTCTAATATTAAATGACTCCAATAAATTATTCTCTACTGAACAGGGACAACCACGTGAAGGCGGAAGATCTTATGGCCCTCCCCCCCCCTCACATCACTCTCAATTCCTCAATACCCAACATATAAATCTATTGAAATATTTACAACAAAGAAAAGCATATATATATATACCAATATTCACAACTGTTTACAATGAAATAAAATGTTTCCCTGATCCACTTGGAGTGAGAGGAATATGGTGAAAATAGATTTTATATTAAATAGTTATTAAAATATTCATGTACATAATCATTTAGTACTTTTAGTCGGTCTCTTCTTCTTAGCTCTATAGTTCCTAATCATTTCATCAATATCTATGTCTTCATTCTTTGGGTGCTCTTCAAAATATGATTGTGATTGCTTCCTCTCACGCAGAGCACACCTAGTTGCGGGGTACTCATGGTGTAATGGAGGCCGTTGTGATGAGGCATCACCTACAAAAGAAAAAATACAAAATTTAAATGGCCAATTTTTAAATATCATTGAACTAGTTCAGTAATATTAAAAAAACACTTGGAATGTCATTATTTACCTAGTGCACTGGTCGACACCGTTGGAATGATTTCCCTCATGTGCTCCTCTTCAACTATATGAGACTCAAGTACAACATTCTATGCCATTGAGACCACAAACTTTATAAGGACAATCATAAATGTATAAGTAAAAAAAAATAGAAGTACAAAATGTATAACTACGAAATTATTAAGTATATGATTAAAATACAACCATATTACCGTCATGTGCCAACTCAGTTGTAGCACCATTGTGGGGCTTCACCCCCATGGAAAATTGGGACAACATGGGAGAACCATCTTCTGGTTGCAAAATTCTATCAACGCACTGCTCTCCAATACTAGTGCGTTCGTTGACAATGCTTCTCCCCTGATTAAAACAAGGTTGTAAATATTAATAATATCCAACACGACTGTATTATATTAATAATAAAGGTTAATGTTGATTGGATTTTATTTACCTTATCCTGAAAAGTGGTTCTTGGTATCTACCCCAATATTTTTCGGTGTTCAACTACAACTTTATAGCCGTACTTGTAACCAAGCTAGAGGTCTTCCTCCATGGTTTTAGTACCAAACTCGTCACCCTGCATTGCATAAGAGTATGTATTTTTAATGTTATTCACTGCAATTACCTAAATGTTTTAAGGAGATACAAATAGGATATTTAGGTACTTACAATTTGTGACTGCAACTTCAAGTAGCCTCCCTAGCCTAGACTGTGCTAGACACATTTGGAAATCCTTGATTTTGTTTCCTTTGATGTGTCGGTCAACCTATCATCAAAAGTTTCAAGCATGTTAATATACCACAATTTTATTTACATCTAAAAAAAATTGAAGGTATTGAATTGAAATTGCAATTTACCTTCTGGGACCAGAGGGTGTTTTTCCTTCATCTGTCAATTTATTTTCTTTTGTGTCCTCAATGAGAGCCTTCCACTCCCTCTATGGAATCATCAGAGGATTCTCGTACCTATCGTTTTGTTTAAAGTGATTACTATATGTTTCTCGTGTATATTTTAAATATTGGCCAGTCGCAACGACGACCAAGGTTTTATTAAATGTGTCTACACCAAAAAGCCTTTTGAGATAATCCATCAATTATTTTTTGAGGTTGGAATTCTAGGAATTCCACCTCTCTTGTATTGTGGGCCCAAAAATCAACAACGCCTTATTCTCCAAGGACCTATAAAAATCGTTATTCCCTACACGCAAAATGATTATATGATTATTAATTTAAAAATAATAATTTATATGATTTATATTTTTCTGCATAAAGAACATGAAACAATTAAAATTTCAAAAATTACCTGGGACTTTAACTTGCTTTAATGGAAGGCCTTCCTTGTTGACCATAAATGTTCCCTTAAGGTTCCCTATGTTGGTCACACATATTGATTTAGGAAAAACAACCATATAGTTTTTCAAATCATCAGCCTCATCTCTATCACCACCTCCAGAGCCTGCTTGTGTGGCCGCTTCCTCGGTGTGTGTGCCATGGCTCCCACCTAATGGTGTGGAAGGTGGAGATTTTAATAGTTTGTTCCTAACAACTATATGAGGTCCTGCATCAGGACCCTGTGGTGTCTGTGGAGTTCCGCTACTATCGACACCATGCATGTTGGTGTCAGCGGGATAAAAAAAAATTCTATATAAGAAAGAAAACATTTTTTCGTTTAGATAATGTAAAAGTTAAAAATCAAGATTTCATACTTGATCTTATGACATAAAATAAAACCACTTGAAATTATGGTTATTACCTTATATGTCTTAAGCCTTGTCATAACTTCTTTGATCCTTTCTTCGACCTTAGGAGTTTGATCTAGAATATCTAACAAGTGAGCTAGTTCTGTGTTTCCTTTACTGATATTTTTTCTAATTAAAACCATAGGGTCGTGTGATTCATACAAATCCCTTTCATCGAGTGAATCATCATCAACATCATGTCCTGTTGACTACATATTTGACAAAATAAATGATAATTCATTTATGTAAACAAATAAAATAATTGATCTCCACAGAAATAAAATGCACATTAAATGCAATTCGAAAATTGTTGTTCATTTACCTGTTCTGAGGCCGCTTTTGATTTACCACGATCAACCTGCCACATTAAAGTAAAATTAGAACCGTGATCATTATCATGAGAAATAAATTCAAATTTATGAGAAATTCAAATGTATGATAAATTCAAATGTTGATAACAAAAATAGGACACACTGAGTACTAAACAAACCGAAGCTGTCCAAATGGATTAACACTGTAAAGAACATAATTAAAATCATAAAATATGAGAATCATTTATTACAGGTTGGGTAAATTAGTATACGAACCGCCCCCATAATAGAAACATATGTATCTATTCGATTCAAATTGTAATCAATCACAAACTCTTCCCATGCAACTATTGATTTCATTTCACATACGAATACACAGTTTCCTTCACGTCCCTCAAATACACAATTGGTTCACTTATTTGTGGTCGTAGGTCATGTACTTTTTATAAACCCTACAATATTCCCTGTTGCTTTTGTCCTTCCATCAATATAGATAGTTTCTCCTTTATTTTGATCATTGTCTTTTAGTTGTATCTAATTTGCAGCCAAGCCATATCTTCGCATACTTTTTGTATATTGGACTATTCGTATCCAATATTTGTAGATATAACAAGGTCCAACGTACTCCATCAATTTAGTTAATCCATCATAACAAATCTTTATGCCATCCATGGAAAATATCCCCAAACCATGTAATGACGATGGAGCAATCTGGTATATCTTTCGTTTACACAAAAATCAGTGTTTATTTCAGGAAGATCCTTGGGTACCCATTTTTTCACTATATGTTTGTACCTCAATGGAACCTCGATGTCATCTATTCTCTCATGATCATAAGAACATGATCCCCCTTTCGCAAGAAAAAATTCCATGCGTCTATGGAATTTTCTTCTGATCTTATGACCTCTAGTTGATCTCCTCCTGTTAGACCTAGTAGATGTCTCAATTTCCTCTATTCTACTTGAAATTTCCTCACTCAATGAAGACATATCTGACAAATACATGTTTTCTTGTATGTCCTATAACACCATTAATGACAGAAACAATTAGTCAATCAATATGTAACCCTAGTTCATTACTAGTATCCTATTAGTATCACAGTAAGCTCATAATGATTACCATAATGTTACTCTTTCACAATTGTATTATGCTCTATTATTATTGGTATACTATCTGAGCATCATAGGGGTATGTTTGGAATCAAATGACATCAACACCAAGAAAGACAAAGCATTTTGAGATATTTTTAGTTTCTTACAAATTCATGTTCTATGACTCTCATTGTCTAGTTTTTTCCATATTTGTGAGCTTTGTACTTGAAATGGTTAGAGTGGGATAAGGGGCACTCATATCATCTATTTTTTCCAGTGAAAAATTGACCCAAAATCGATAGGAACTATGCAAAAAATTAGGATTCCACTTCTATGTTGGGAAATTTTCTCTTGTAGCTTTAACCTGAGAGTTTTTGGACAATTTAAAGTCAATCCAAATCATGGTATTTTTGAAAAAAATGAACAAGAAAGGTGGAACTTTAACTTACCGAAAAGGCTACCCTCATCGGAAATATGAATATTATTTCAAATACACGAATATGCCAATACTAGACTACAATGCCTATGTTGAACACTTAAGTGGACCCTAATAACACCGATAATACCAATGGAGGTCACGACTAGGGAAGAGGGAAACGAGGTGGCTAAGGTGGATGATGTGATTCCTCAACCCAAGGAGAAGAAACAATAGAAAGGTAAAGGTGGACTATACATGTCAAAAGGGAGCGAGCAATTGAGAGTACATTGTTAAGTAACAAATATGAGAGTTGTTATTGATTCATAACCCATCGATGACTACAAAATTGTAAAGGCTAAGGCATGGGTATGAGTTATTGACAATGGGATAACTGATGTTGTTGTTGTTTTYCATCACTGTTAAGGATTTTTTAGAGTCTCTTGATCATGTTGGTGATAGTCTCTATGTCTTGTCTTGTCTTGTATATTATATTGTTGAGTTGTGACTAGTTTTGGAGCCATGTATCTAGTTTTGTTGGAGTTTAATGGAGGGGTACTAGTATTTAAAATTGAGCTTCTATGTCTAATTCATGTGGATGATGTTTGTTTGTTATTAGATATATATTATATGGAGAAGAATGACCCTTCCTGGGTTTTAAATAGTCATTTCCTTAAAAGATAGTATAATTGAAGGTTGGAATAATGGAATATTTGTTGAAGTAGTTTCAATGGAACACCATGTTATATTACATGTCCTCGCGTTATCCTAAGGTGTTTGCAAGGTGTCTTAGGTGAGACCTTCCTTGTAACAAGGGATTGATATGGCAATACTAGACTAAAATGCCTATGTTGAACGCTTAAGTGGACCCTATTCTATTTCTCAAGACAACATTTGGTTCAATTGTAAAGACCCAATCTTGTTGAATGTGAGACCTTTGTAGTATGGAGGATTGATCATACTAGGAGTTAGTAGGCTTCTAGTGGAAGGGCAAGTAATTAATACTAATCTTTCTATGAGTAGTATCTATAACCCAACGAGAAAACCAAGGTAAAAATGGTTTTTTTTTCCATACACAAGTCATCAACACGACATAGGTCCAAGTTAGTTTTATGCTTCAACTCCTTGAATTTTCAGTGAAAGTTGACGATGATCAAGAATAGAATTAGATTTTCTGTGAATCCAACTAGAGTGCTAAGAATATAATGACTTTGAAACATTGTTGGTCAAATTCCAAACATCCTTGAAAGGTTGGGCTAATTTGAAATGGTACATGGGGAAATTTCTAACCTTTCCAATACACGGGGAAAGTTATTTCTTTGCATCTTGTAAGACCTCTTAAGCCACTCAACCACCATTTATACTTCCATATACACATGAACATTACAATATTCTACAATTCCATCCTCAATGGTTGACAATAGAGCATGAAGCTTTGCTCAATTTCTAGAACCTCTTCCATGCCCAATCTTGAAACATAAACTAAATTTGTCATTCAAGGATATAATATCCTCAAATAGGGTACATGATTACCACATGATTACCTTGAGTCACGCCATTTAAAAAGGACAATTTTTTTAATTACCTTGACTCACTCCATCCAAAAAGGACAAATGGGACAAGCCCTTATTCAAAGGCCACAATTACATGGTCAGATTAATGGTGAATGGAAAAGACTCAAGACCTAATAAAACTTATAAAATTGTAGGATAAGGTGACAAAATATTGATTATTTGGATAAGGGTGACATTGATAGCTACCCAAACTAGAAGTGATGAAATATCCAATAATACAAAAAAAATCATTGTGTTTCCTCTTTTGTTTTTGTTTTTTTAATGTTTTGGGAATGATGTGTTTTCCATTTATTGTTATTAATTTTTTATTTTTATAAATATTAAAATAGTGTTTTTGTTATTTTTGTTATTTATATATAATATAAATTATTACCCAAAGCCTATAGAAATATGGAATGTCACGTCACCTAAGGGAATTCAACAATTTAAGGATTCCCTTCGTGTATCTATGCCTTGGTGGCCACCTAGGAAAATTTGCAAAATAGATTACCCCAACTCATGGAGACCTCCTAGGAAAAGGTTGGTTGGCTGGTTGCTTGTGTTGACTAAGATCATTTAGTGAGAAGCATTGATGGTTACTACTCATGAATTTTGGTATTGCTAATGTTTTAACTACATTGAGTAAGAACAACACCTAGAAACCACAACACAATCCCTCTATAGGGGGTCCTTAGCATCATAGTTGGATAAGGACACCATTAGGAGGTTTTTTGTAGTAAGGATGGGTAGAGAGGACTTAACCATGGTTGAGGAAGAAAAACAAGTACCTTAGGATCTTGTTGAATATTTTTAGGCTTGAGAGCCTTGAATAAGTCCTCAAACCAACATATCACTAATTTGTAAGGCTTCCTTGAAGGCCTCCAAGTAGGATACAAGTTCCATGAGTAGGTTTTGTTCCCTAGAAATGGGTGTTAACACCTAAAAATGGTTAAGGGGGGAGTAAATGACTTAAGACACAATTGAACCTTCTCAAGCTTATGTGCCATGAAAAACACCTAGAAACCATGACATGAACTCTCACTTCAATGTCTTTGGACTAATATTTGGAAATGAGCTCCATTTATATGTTTTTCATACTACATATGGGTCTCGGGGCCTTGACCATGGTTGTGGTAGGGAAACAAGCCTCAATCCCTTAACCATGGTCAAGGGAGGGAAACAACAACTGAAACACCAAACATATCATATATAGCTCAAGCACCATGAACAAGTCCTCAGGTCACCACACAAGACCATGGATGGGTCACAAGACCTTAGTTATCATCAAAGAATGAAAACAAGTGCCTTATAATATTGTTGAAGATTTTGAAGCTCAATATCCTTGAACAAGTCCTCAAACCAACATAACAGAACTTTGGCCTTTAAGAGGGATATAGGCATCATGATTAGGTTTTGTAAATTGAAAATGGGTGTATAGGCATAAACATGGAAAGTTGGAAACAATGGCCTAAATCCATAAATAAACCTTCTCAAGCTCAACCACCATAAAAAACACCTAAAAACCATGACACGTGTCATCTCTAGGGACTCTTTGGCATCCAAGTTGAATATGGGTGACATTATGAGGTCTTCTTCATCATGGATGGGTCTTAGTTGGTTCATGAGCTATGTAACATATCATTCACCTCAAAGGACCCTTGTAGGTTATTTTTGGACTATTTGAGGGATACACATACAATAGAAATGGGTCTTGAGGGCTTAACATGCAGGTTAAGGGTGAAAGAAGGGTCTTAATCCCTAACTCATGAACCTTCTTGATAACAAATGCCATGGTTAGGACAAGAGGAAAAAACTTGGACCTTATTCCCTAATCATCACTTCTTAGGATCAATCACCATGAACAACACCTGCAAATTACCATAACACAAGCCCTATGCATCGAAATTTGACATGGTTAGACTAGACACTTGCCTTGAATGATTGTAATCACATCTCTTCTTATATATAAAATTGCCATCATTATAGAAAGTCTTGTACTCTATATTTTTACAGTCTCTATACATTTATTTCATTAATGGAAATAATGTATTGTTGTATCTCTCTATTTCAGGCAATTTTTGTGAGTATTTCATTGTAATATCTCTACTTTCATTTCATTCAAAAAATAATCTAGATCAACATGCAATATTTCTCAAACCACCAAACCTTTATAAAGCACCTTCATCCTTGAGTAGGATATGGGTACCAATAAGAGGCTTTTCACATAAGGGATGGGTCTTGGGATATCAACCCAAAATGAAGCTTATAGGACACTGATCCCTGAACTAGGCCTTAAACCACCACAAAAACTAAAATCATTGGCCTCATTCTGGGTTATGGACATTATTGAGAGATTTTGTGTCCCTGGCATGGGTCTCATGGCCTTGATCATCGTTGACATAGAAAAATAAGGGCCATAGTACCTAAGATAATCTTCTAGGATCACAATTCATTAATGACACCTCCAACCATCACTTAAATCCTCTAGATAGAATCTTTATCCTATGAATGATATATTAGCATCCTTAGAAAGTTTTTGGCATAAGGGATGGGTCTCAGGACCTTAACCATGGTCATGGGAGAAAATAAAGGGTATTAGTACCTAAATGAATCTTGTAAGGATCATGATCCATGAATGAGTCCTTGAATCACAACACAAGCCATTTAGAGGGGATATTTGGTCTGTGCTTCAAATACAGGCACCATTAGGAGGTTTTGTACACCAAGTATGAGTCTTTGGGTCTTGACCATGGTAAATGGTAGAAATAAAGCACATCAAGTCTTATATAAATATTGTAAGGATCTACTTCATTAATGTGTCCCTAAAGCACTAAATAGGCCCTCCAAAAGGGGTCTTTGATCTCTATTAACTTGGATATGGGAACTTATAAGAGGTTTTTCATACTAGGGATACAATGTTTTTTGCATCAAGGAACGATATCGAGGCCTTAACCATGGTTGGGGGATAAATATAGGGAATTAGACCCTAAATGAATATTCTTGGGCCAATGGGCCATGATCAAGGCCTTGATATATGACATGGGTCCTCTAAAAGGAATATTTTTCATGCAAATGGGAGATGGGTGCCATTAGGGAAGGAAAATAAGGTCTTTGCCCCCTAAATGAATCTTATATATCTTATTGGACATGAAATGTTCCTCAAACCACCACAAAACCCTCCATAAAGTACATTTTTCCTTAAGTGGGATATGGTTACCATTTAAGAGGTTTTGCAACAAGATATGGGTCTTGGTCCATTGGCCCAAAAATAAGATTTTAGGGCCCTTTTCCTTAAACTAGGTCTCAAGCCACCACAAAAACATGGATCATTGGCCTCTTGGTTGGATATGGTAATGATTGAGATATTTTGCATACCATGCATGGATATCAAGGCCTCAACCATAGTCGATGAAGGAAAATGCAAGATACCAGATATATAAAATATGAAGAACAGAAATAAAATGCTAGAAATGGCAGAATAACAGTAAAATATCTAGCATAATCTTCACAATACACAGAAATGATATAACAATAGAAATAGAAATAGCACTTTGATTCAGAAAGCAATGTTCACAGGCCTCTTCGAGGGGGCAACCTCCAATCGAGCAATGCTCTATTACAATAATCTCCAAGCTAGGGTTCTCATACCCTCAACCCTTATTTATACTAAATATGTCTATTAAGAGAAGCATATAGAGGAAGATCCTTCTAGAAGCAGAATCTTCTATTAGGTCTTCTTACATCCGCCTTATTCTATTTTATTGAAAGGCCTTATTAATATTGACCTTTATTACATCTGAATACATTGATCTACCTATGTGCGGGTTAGGACCTTAACAGAAAACAAGGGATATAGAATATAAATTAATATTTTAGGGTTCATAATCCATTAATGACACCTTGAACCACCACACAAACCCTCATATGGAATCTTTGTACTCCAAATGAGATATAGGAACGAATTGCAAGTTTTAGACACAAGATATGGGTATTAGCACTATGACCATGATCATGGAAGAAAATAAATGGTATTAAGGCCTAAATAAAAAATTTAAGACTCATGATCCATGAATGGGTCCTTGAATCACTACACATTCCCATTAAAAGGTTTATTGGCCTCCATTTGGTATACATGCGCCATTAGGAGATTTTTGTTTAGCAAGGATGCATCTTGGGGTGTTAACCATGGTGAGGGGAGGAAATGAATGAAATCAAGCATTGTATAAATATTTTAAGGATCTGATCCATGAACAAGGATTTAAAGTTCCATGTAAACCCTATAAAAGGGATATTTGATCTTCAAGTGGGATATGGGCACCTATAGTAGTTTTTTCATACTAGGGATGGATATTGGGGTCTTGACCATGGTCAAAGTTATAAAAAATGGACATATGACCTAAACAGAGCTTCTTGGGCTCATGAGACAAAAGGAAGTCTTAAAGAACTACACACACCCTTGAGAGGGGATATTGGTAAGCCACCATTTGGGATACATACACCATTAGGAGACTGTATTCATAGGTGATGAGTCTTGATGCCTTAAACATAGCCATATGGAAACCATTAGAAGGGTTTGATTATTGAATTACCAAGTAGAGTTTATGTCACATAAGCTTCAATATTTAAACCACCACAAATGTCATGCACCGACCCCGCATAGTGAGCAATTGTGAATGGGGACAATGTTGAAATTTCTTCAATATGCGTCTGTATGCATCAAAATTTGACATGGTTAGACTAGACACATGCCTTTAAGGTATGGATGGTTTCCAGACTCAAGGACGTATGATTTCCCCACATAATATTTGAGATCATCCACATTTTCATCAATGTTCATCATGTACCTCTCATTGTCATCATTTTTCATTCCCTTCTATAGAATCGTTGTCAGAACTATCTTGAAATTTGACATGGACCTTCCAATACACCCATCACAAATTTCTTCCACCAAACCCACACAGTGAGCAGTGAATGGGGCCAACGTTGAAATTTTTTCAATATGTTCTCGTATGTGTTGAAATTTGAAATGGTTAGACTAGATAGTTGCCTTGAAGGTATGGGAGGGTTTCTATACTTAAGGATGTTTGATGTCCCCTCATAATACTTAAGGAGGGTTTGATTATTGAATTACCATGTCAAGTTGATGTCACAAAAGCTTCAATTCACCCACCACAAATGTCATGCACCAACCCCACATAGGGAGCAATGAATGGGGCCAACGTCGAAATTTCTTCAATATGTGTTTGTATGTATCGAAATTGGACATGGTTAGACTAGACACATGCCTTGACGGTATGGGAGGGTTTCAAGAATCAAGGATGTTTGATGTCCCAACCACATGATATTTTAGATCATCCATGTTTGCAATAACGTTCATAATGGACATCTCATTGTCAAATGTCATTGTTTCCATCTGTAGAATATTTGTTGGAACTCTATTGAAATGTCATGGAACTTCCAATTCACCCACCACAAATGTCATGCACCGACCCCGCATAGTGAGCAGTGAATGGGGCCAGCGTTGAAATTTCTTCAATATGTGCCTATATGCATCGAAATTTGACATGGTTATACTAGACACATGCCTTGACAGTATGGGAGGGTTTCAATATTCAAGGATGTTTGATGTCCTGACCACATAATCTTTGAGATCGTCCATGTTTGCAACAACGTTCATAATGGGTGTCTCATTGTCAAATTCTGTTGTTTCCATATGTAGAATATTTGTTGGAATTCTCTTGAAATGTCATGGAACTTCCAATTCACCCACCAAAAATGTCATGCACCAACCCCACATAGTGATCAGTGAATGGGGCCAACATTGAAATTTATTCAATATGTTCTTGTATGCATCAAAATTTGACATGGTTAGACTAGACACATGCCTTAATAGTATGGGAGGGTCTCAAGACTCAATGATATATGATTTCCCCACATAATATTTGAGATCATCCACATTTGCATCAACGTTCATCATGCATGTCTCATTGCTAATGTTTGTCATTCCCTTCTATAGAATTGTTGTTGGAACTATCTTGAAATTTGTAAAGGAACTTCAATACACCCATCACAAATTTCTTCCACCGAACCCGCACAACGAGCAGTGAATGGGGCCAACATTGAATTTTTTTCAATCTGTGCCAGTATGCATTGAAATTTGACATCGTTAGAATAGATAGTTGCCTTGAAGGTATGGGAGGATTTCAATACTTAAGGATGTTTGATGTCCCCGCATAATATATGAGATCATCCATGTTTGCCTCAATGTTCAATATAATGGATGTCTCATTGTCATCATTCTTCATTGCCATCTATAGAATATTTTTCATAACTCTCTTGAAATGTCATGGAACTTCCAATACACCCATCACAAATGTCATCTTGCACTGATTCCGCATAGTGAGCAGTAAATGGGGCCAACGTTGAAATTTATTCAAACTGTGCATGTATGCGTTGAAATTTGACATTGTTAGACTAGACAAATTCCTTCACGGCATGGAAGGGTTTCAAGACTCAAGGATGTCTAATGTCCCTACCACATAATATTTGAGATCGTCCATGTTTGCAACAACGTTCATAATGGGCATCTCATTGTCAAATGTCAGTGTTTCCATCAATAGAATATTTGTTGAAACTCTCTTGAAATGTCATGGAACTTCCAATTCACCCACCACAAATGTCATGCACCGACCCCGCATAGTCAGAAGTGAATCAGGCCAACGTTGAAATTTATTCAATACGTTCCTGTATGCATCAAAATTTGACATGGTTAGAGTAGACACATGCCTTGACGGTATGTGAGGGTTTCAAGACTCAAGGATGTCTGATGTCCCAACCAAATAATATTTGAGATCATCCATGTTTGCAACAATGTTCATAATGGGCATCTCATTGTCAAATGTCGTTGTTTCCATCTGTAGAATATTTGTTGGAACTCTATTGAAATGTCATGGAACTTCCAATTCACCCACCACAAATGTCATGCACTGACCCCACATTATGAGCTGTGAATGGGGCGAACATTGAAATTTATTCAATATGTTCCTATATGCATCAAAATTTGACATGTTTGATTAAACACATGCCTTGATAGTATGGGAGGGTCTCAAGACTCAAGGATGTATGATGTCCCCACATAATATTTGAGATCATTTACATTTGCATCAACGTTCATCATGCACGTCTCATTGCCAATGTTTGTCATTCCCTTATATAGAATTGTTGTCGGATCTATATTGAAATTTGACATGGAACTTCAAATACACCCATCACAAATTTCTTCCATTGACCCCGCACAGTGAGCAGTGAATGGGGCCAACGTTGAAATGTTTTCAATCCATTCTCGTATGCATCAAAATTTGACGTGGTTAGACTAGATAGTTTCCTTGAAGGTATGGGAGGGTTTTGATACTTAAGGATGTTTGATGTCCCCACATAATATTTGAGATCATCCATGTTTTCATCAACGTTCAATATAATTGATGTCTCATTGTCAACATTCTTCATTTCCATATATGTTGTAACCCTAAATTGCACCATCCATGCTTACCTGGCATCAGGCCAACTCATTTCCCTTCATTGCCAAATCCATGCTGAATTACTGGGTGCGTTGGAACGCTGGCAGGCCTTCTGCTGCACGCGTTGGAACGCTGGCTGACCCATTACAACCCGCGTTTACCTAACAAAGCAAAAAATCAGGAAAGTTGCCGACGAAACGAAAATCTTTGGGTGAGTTAACTGGAACTCCCGACCATGCATGGCCGAGAGTTCGTCTAAAACCCTAGCTCCTTCTAGCCTATAAAAGAAGGGGTAGGGGTACTATTCAAAGGAGGAAAATCATAGCAAAGAAACTCTGCCCAATTGCCGAATCCATTTTGACCCAACCCTTTAGCCTTTCCTCAAGCTTTAGGAGAATTCAAGCAAAGCAGTTGGAGGACAAAGAAGAGGAGGAGCCTAGGATCAGGATCAAGGAACGGTGGCCGATCTCTATTATCATTGTAAGTTGATTTATCTCGAGATTAAT
>SNQJ01S0025301.1:145819-173888 GCA_010110895.2 Picea sitchensis
ATGTGAAAAAGGGTTTTAGGTTTGGGGTAGAAGGTTAAAAGTAATTTCTTAAGGGTCATGATCTGCATGCAAGTTTAAGCCCTAGCTTGTTAGTCTGTAGGGTATAATTTCCCAACAACAATCTATAAAATTGTTTTTGAAACTCCCTTGAAATGTCATGGCACTTCCAATACACCCATCACAAATGTCATCTTGCACCGACCCCGCATAGTGAGCAGTGAATGGGGAAAATGTTGAAATTTCTTCAAAATGTGCATGTATGCATTGAAATTTGACATGGTTAGACTAGAAACATGCCTTGAAGGTATGGGAGGGTTTCAAGACTCAAGGATGTCTGATGTCCCGACCACATAATCTTTGATATCATCCATGTTTGCAACAACATTCATAATGGGCATCTCATTGTCAAATGTCGTTGTTTCCATCTGTAGAATCTTTGTTGGAACTCTCTTGAAATGTCATGGAACTTCCAATTCAGCCACCACAAATGTCATACACTGACCCCACACAGTGAGCAGGGAATGGGGCCAATGTTGAAATTTCTTCAATATGTTCTTGTATGCATTGAAATTTGACATGGTTAGACTAGACACATGCCTTAGGAGGGTTTCAAGACTCAAGGATATCTGATGTCCCGACCACATAATATTTGAGATCGAGCATGTTTGCAACAACATTCATAATGGGCATCTCATTGTCAAATGTTGTTTATTCCATTTGTAGAATCTTTGTTGGAACTCTCTTGAAATGTCATGGAACTTCCAATTCACCCACCACAAATGTCATGCACCGACCCCACATAGTGAGTAGTGAATGGGGCCAACATTGAAATTTATTCAATATGTTCTTGTATGCATTGAAATTTGACATGGTTAGACTAGACACATGCCTTGATAGTATGGAAGGGTTTCAAGACTCAAGGATGTTTGATGTTCCGACCACATAATATTTGAGATAGTCCATGTTTGCAACAATGTTCATAATGGGCGTCTCATTTTCAAATGTCGTTGTTTCCATATGTAGAATATTTGTTGGAACTCTCTGGAAATGTCATGGAACTTCCAATTCACCCACCACAAATGTCATGCACCGACCCCACATAGTCAGAAGTGAATGGGGCCAACGTTGAAATTTCTTCAATATGTGCTTGTATGGATCAAAATATGACATGGTTAGACTAGACACATGCCTTGATGATATGTGAGGTTTTCAAGACTCAAGGATGTATGATGTCCCGACCACATAATCTTTGAGATCGTCCTTGTTTGCAACAACGTACATAATGGGCGTCTCATTGTCAAATGTCATTGTTTCCATATGTATAATATTTGTTGGAACTCTATTGAATGTCATGGAACTTCCAATTCACCCACCACAAATGTCATGCATCAAACCCACATAGTGAGCAGTGAATGGGGCGAACTTTGAAATTTATTCAATATGTTCCTGTATGTGTCAAAATTTGACATGGTTAGATTAGACACATGCCTTGACATTGTGGGAGGGTCTCAAGACTCAAGGATGTATGATGTCCCCACATAATATTTGAGATCATCCACATTTGCATCAACGTTCATCATGAACGTCTCATTGCAAATGTTTGTCATTCCCTTATATAGAATTGTTGTTGGAACTATATTGAAATTTGACATGGAACTTCAAATACACCCATCACAAATTTATTCCACCGACCCCACACAGTGAGCAGTGAATGGGGCCAACGTTGAAATTTTTTCAATCCGTGCCCGTATGCATCACAATTTGACATGGTTAGACTAGATAGTTTCCTTGAAGGTATGGGAGGGTTTCGATACTTAAGGATGTTTGATGTCCCCGCATAATATTTGAGATCATCCATGTTTTCATCAATGTTCAATATAATCAATGTCTCATTGTCATCATTATTCAATTCCATCTATAAAATTGTTTTCAGAACTCCCTTGAAATGTCACGGCACTTCCAATACACCCATCACAAATGTCATCTTGCACCGACCCTGCATAGTGAGCAGTGAATGGGGCCAACGTTGAAATTTATTCAAACTATGCATGTATGCATTGAAATTCAACATGGTTAGAATAGAAACATGCCTTGAAGGTATGGGAGGGTTTAAAGACTCAAGGATGTCTGATGTCCCGACCACATAATCTTTGAGATCATCCATATTTGCAACAACATTAATAATGGGCATCTCATTGTCAAATGTCGTTGTTTCCATCTGTAGAATCTTTGTTGGAACTCTCTTGAAATGTCATGGAACTTCCAATTCACCCACCACAAATGTTATGCACCGACCCCGCACAGTGAGCAGTGAATGGTGCCAAAGTTGAAATTTCTTCAATATGTGTCTGTATGCATAAAAAATTGACATGGTTATACTAGACACATGCCTTGATGGTATATGATGGTTTCAAGACTCAAGGATGTATAATATCTCGACCACATAATATTTGAGATCATGCATGTTTGCAACAACGTTCATAATGGGTGTCTCATTGTCAAATGCCATTTTTACCATCTGTAGAATCTTTGTTGGAACTCTCTTGAAATGTCATGGAACTTCCAATTCACCCACCACAAATGTCATGCACCGACCCCACATAGTGAGCAGTGAATGGGGCCAACGTTGAAATTTCTTCAATATGTGCCTGTATGATTCAAAATTTGACATGGTTAGAATAGACACATGCCTTGACGGTATGGGAGGGTTTCAAGACTCAAGGATTTTTGATGTCCCAACCACATAATCTTTGAGATAGTCCATGTTTGCAACAATGTTCATAATGGGCATCTCATTTTCAAATGTCGTTGTTTCCATATGTAGAATATTTGTTGGAACTCTCTTGAAATGTCATGGAACTTCCAATTCACCCACCACAAATGTCATGCACTGACCCCACATAGTGAGAAGTGAATGGGGCCAATGTTGAAATTTCTTCAACATGTGCATGTATGCATTAAAATTTAACATGGTTAGACTAGACACATGCCTTAACGATATGTGAGGGTTTCAAGAATCAAGGATGTCTGATGTCCCGACCACATAACCTTTGAGATCGTCAATATTTGCAACAACGTTCATAATGGGCGTCTCATTGTCAAATGCTATTGTTTCCATCTATATAATATTTGTTGGAACTCTATTGAAATGTCATGGAACTTATAATTTACCCACCACAAATGTCATGCACCGACCCCACATAGTGAGCAGGGAATGGGGCGAACATTGAAATTTATTCAATATGTTCTTGTATGTGTCAAAATTTGACATGGTTAGATTAGACACATGCCTTGATAGTATGGGAGGGTCTCAATACTCAAGGATGTATGATGTCCCCACATAATATTTGAGATCATCCACATTTGCATCAACGTTCATCATGCACGTCTCATTGCCAACGTTTTTCATTCCCTTATATAGAATTGTTGTGGGAACTATATTGAAATTTGACATGGAACTTCAAATACACCCATCACAAATTTCTTCCACCGACCCCACACTGTGAGCAGTGAATGGGGCCAACATTGAAATGTTTTCAATTCATGCTCGTATGCATTGAAATTTGACATGGTTAGACTAGATAGTTTCCTTGAAGGTATGGGAGGGTTTCGATACTTAAGGATGTTTGATGTCCCCGCATAATATTTGAGATCATCCATGTTTTCATCAACGTTCAATATAATCGATGTCTCATTGTCATAATTATTCATTTCCATATATAAAATTGTTTTCATAACTCCCTTGAAATGTCATGGCACTTCCAATACACCCATCACAAATGTCATCTTGCACCGACCCCGCATAGTGAGCAGTGAATGGGGCCAACATTGAAATTTCTTCAAACTATGCATGTATGCATTGAAATTCGACATGGTTAGAATAGAAACATGACTTGAAGGTATGCGAGGGTTTCAAGACTTAAGGATGTCTCATGTCCTAGCCACATAATCTTTGAGCTCATCCATGTTTGCAACAACATTCATAATGCGTGTCTCATTGTCAAATGTCGGTGTTTCCATTTGTAGAATATTTTCTGGAACTCTCTTGAAATGTCATGGAACTTCCAATTCACCCACCACAAATGTCATGCACCGACCCCGCACAGTGAGCAATGAATGGGGCCAACGTTGAAATTTCTTCAATATGTGCTTATATGCATCGAAATTAGACATGGTTAGACTAGACACATGCCTTGACGATATATGATGGTTTCAAGACTCAAGGATGTATGATGTCTCGACCACATAATATTTGAGATCGTGCATTTTTGCAACATTGTTCATAATGGGTGTCTCATTGTCAAATGCCATTTTTTCCATCTCTAGAGTCTTTTTTGGAACTATCTTGAAATGTCATGGAACTTCCAATTCACCCACCACAAATTTCATGCACCGACCCCACATAGTGAGCAATGAATGGGGCCAATGTTGAAATTTCTTCAATATGTGCCTGTATGCATCGAAATTTGACATGGTTAGACTAGACACATGCCTTGATGGTATGGGAGGGTTTCAAGACTCAAGGGTGTATGATGTCCAGACCACATAATCTTTGAGATAGTCCATGTTAGCAACAACGTTCATAATGGGCATCTCATTGTCAAATGTCATTGTTTCCATATGTAGAATCTTTGTTGGAACTCTCTTGAAATGTCATGGAACTTCCAATTCACCCACCACAAATGTCATGCACCGACCCCACATAGTGAGCAGTGAATGGGACCAACGTTTAAATTTATTGAATGCATTCCTGTATGCGTCAAAATTTGACATGGTTAGACTAGACAAATGCCTTGACAGTATGGGAGGGTCTCAAGACTCAAGGATGTATGATGTCCCCACATAAAATTTGAGATCATCCATATTTGCATCAATGTTCATCATGCATGTATCATTTCCAATTCTTGGCATTCCCTTCTATAGAATTGTTATCAGAACTATCTTGAAATTTGACATGGAACTTCAAATACATCCATCACAAATTTCTTCCAAAGACCCTGCACAGTGAGCAGTGAATGGGGCTAATGTTGAAATGTTTTCAAAATGAAATAAAACTTAAAAACATGTAATTAACCCACATAATTAAAAATTATTTAAAGAGAATAATTCATACAAATTAAAATATCTAGTTACGTACTGTTGAGGAAAAGATATGAAATGATCTTACACAAGCATTTTTAGACTCTGCTTGGCTAGATAAAAGTAGACGGGAATATCACCCTATGTTTATAGCCAACAAAAATAGCATCCTAACTCACAAGTATTAATTATGAGGGCTTATGCTAGTGTTTTATCAACAAAAATCTTGCTGGAAATTTATTTTTTATGTAATTTTCTGAACATATCAGTTGCTAAAATAAATGTAAAGATAGAAGTAAAGTCACCAAGATGTTAATCAAGATAGATGATACATAAAGAAATCCTTTATTTCATTTAAATTCACCAAAGAGTCATTTTATTTACAAAATCTCATGCATAAATTTTGGACCAAAGTCAAACTTAGACATCCCCGATGGAACATACAAAAGGACCTCTGACAGAAAACCAAAACTGAACACTAAAATCTAGATCAAATTTCCATATATTTCCTCCCACTCGACTCTGCACAATAGCCTTTGTCAGTCATGAAAATTAACTCACAAATAGACAAGTCTACATAGACTATCAAAGATAGATCAACACCTCTAAAAAAAAAGTGTCTGAAGGATGTGTGATTCATCCCTAAATATTGTTGTCTACAATAAGACCCTGCTATCATAAAAGATAATTAGGCTTGTGATGAATAATGAACGGATGAAAACTGAACTATCTCAACATAAACTCAAAGAGAAAACCTTAGTATGCTTCTGCTTCTATCCTCCTCTTGTTCCTTCCTTTCCTTTTGTTTTTAAACAAATTAGAATTGGTTGAAGTAGTTGAACCAACTCATTAGTCAAGTTAATTAAAAGACACAACTAACTTTAGTTAGGGGGAAGAGTAATAATTATAATAAGGGTTATAAATAAATAATAACTATTAGGTGGGACCCCTTGTGACTCCCTTTAGTTCATAAAAATAATAACATAACCATTAGTTAAGTAAAACACACCTCCTTATGTCTCCCATCAACATATTAACTTTTGGCAAATTTAGTTCATGAAATTTGAAATTATTTTCAAAACTATTACTCATATATCCAAAATAAACATGCTGTCCAAAAATCCCTAAACTCAATTGTCATAAAACAATAGATAAAATAGAACTTAAAAGCCATATTTTCCACTTTATGAGGCAATCTTTCCTTGATTAATGTTGTCACCCTTCGATTTTCCTGAATTTTCCTTTGCCTATGCAGAGCCTTTAGGCCTAATCTCACTGATCACGTGGGAACAATCGTCCCTCAAATTCATCTGGGAAGACACGGATTTTTCAGAGTCATTGGAGGGTGAGGAAGGGGAAGCAATGGCTTTTCCTTTATCAAGGGCATGATGGGCCTCAGTTTTCAATCTCTTGCTAGCATGGGAGGATTTCACTGGCGAGCGGTTAGGGGCATCTTGGACAATAGGGTTAATAGGCGGAGGAGCAGGCAAGGACAAGTTAGGCCATCCACAATGTTGGGATACTACTGGGTGGACAATCTCCTGCCATCCATCATTTTACGGGACCTTGGGTTGCAATGAGACATGAGGAGGTACGAAAATACCGGGGGCTTACGTGACTTGGAAAGGAGGCCTTTCAGGCCTAGGTTGGACTACTCCCTGCCCAATCCAATTGAAGAATCCGGCATGAAATAATTGGCCAAGATCTTGTGAATCAACATCAAAATGTATGGAGAACCTGGGCCTTCTTGGGCCTTAGTTTCAATTACCTCTACCTCTATTTCCTTGGCCATGACTACCTCGACTGAAAAAACTCATTCCTGCATGCGTGATTGATTAGCAAATAGTTTTTTAAATAACCATACATAACAAATCTTAAAAATATGAAATAGATTTGACTCAACAATGTATCAGACTCATGCAATCCAATCCATACAAATTGTTTTACTGTTTATCAATGAGCAGGGGGTCAAAAGGGTTCTGGGATATGCGAGGGGTTTGTATTGAGTGAAACATGATACAATGAGGGGGAAACAAACATGGTTAATGCTTAATGAAAACAACAATCAACTCCAAAGAAATCCAATAAAACATCACTATAATCCACACAAGACACTGCCACTTTCAACTTCTTTAACACTGAAATTCTTTTGACTGTAATCAATCTTAGAACAAGGAGTGAAAAATGAATATGGGAAGGCGATGGGATTTGTAATTAGCAGAAAATGAAATAATGGAAGGAAAAAAAAGTGATTAATGTTCATAAAATTGATTAAGTGATCCATAAAACATTCTGTGAAAAGAGATGCACCAACCAACAATCATTCTAGACAAATAACAATTACTGTGTCATTAACTAGTTCACTGTTCATAATCAAATATCCAACACAGTTCCATCACAAGATAGTATGCATTCCACATAATCTGTAAAGGGGTTATGTTCCTTTCAATTATATACTTTGCATCTTATAATAATTTTCAAACAGTAACCATTCCCACTCTGTTAACCATCGAAACCAACCACTTCCCATAAATCACTTCAATCCATAAATATACTCGAAGTCATGTTTCGAAAATTAACAATGAAGTCACACTATCACTGCAATTAGGCCTGTCATTTTAAAAAAATGCAATGATATTCATTAAACATATATGGAGGCAGTAAACAAACAATCCAGATTAAATTGCAAAACTTGAATTGACATTTGAACAGATAGCCAACAACCACCATTCCAACACAAGATATGCACTGAATAATTCAATCATGCAAGTTTAACTATGTCACTATACAGACCCAATTCTATATGACTCTAAAAAGCTAGGCCATCTATCCAACACGATGAGGTATCAACAACATGCCTATCTCAAAAAAAGATCGGATTGCAACAAAATATGCTTAAAACTCGGTGGGTACCCCTGAGTGTGAAACCCAAGCTATCCATATTATACACAGTGCGTAGAAACCAAAATACCATGATTCAACATCTCCATTTACAAAACCAAACAAACAGTCAAAGTAATAACTCAACTCGTCGTGTTGAACCATCAATCTAATACAATATTGCTTTGATTTAGTCACTGTAATTGACTATTCTGTGTACAACTCGGCTTATACAATTAGACAATCATAAGAATTCAGTGGATGTAGTTCACATAGTCATCCTAGTTGCAATAACCATTAGGGCCCAAAAGAAACTAACAGTTACAATGACCATTATTTCATTGTATAGAAACACTATACACACAACGTGGTATGTGTGAGCAACATCAAGCAATTGTAACCAGTGCCAGCTAAACATCCAAATAATCCTTAGTGAAAAAATACCAGTGACTGTGTATCAACCAACCAATTCACCACTGTCATAAAAATCAATCGACCTAACAAGTTGTGGAAACCACGCATACCCACACATTAATTGAAATTGGGGCAACGACCCTCTCCATTAAACAATACTGAATTATAAAACATAAGGAGAGCCACTATGTAATTTGAGTTGTGCAAATAACAATGTAGGGTTTATCATTGTTATAATGGAGGCAATAAATAAATGCCAAACCAACACGACTTTCGTATGACCAACTGGGTGAGTCTGTATTAAAATCAATTGACAATACATTCAATCCAAAATAACCCATAGTAAATTTGATAGACCCGATAGTCTTCACTATAAAAATTCAGGCTGGAGGTTAAGGGTTTGTTCTGTAGCCAACATAGATTCAACTCCTTGTAATGGTGAAAACTCTGAGGCCAATGGTGCATACATAGAGAGAACCATGACTCATTCATGGATAGGTAACAAATCCATGACAAGGGGTCGTAACAGTAGGTGAGGCTGTAATTCGGCATGACAATGTTATTTAATGCATGCAAGGTATGCCCCTTGGGCTCTTCAATCAAACAACCATAGTACTAAGGTGAATACAGGGCCGAGTAAGAACATGAAACTCATTTTGTGACCCTTAGTGGTGAAATAAACCAATGCCCAAGTGGACAAAACACAATGACGCAAAATGCTTCCAACCATTAAACCCATAAAATCCAGAGACTCGACATATTGATGCGAACGTGTGAGAACAACCATCCAACAAAGACCAACAAAACCCTCCAATTAAACTTTCCAGGATCACAGAGAGCCCTATGGTTGCTAACACCCGGATGACCAACAACTTCTATGAATTCAAGATTATTGCAGAAAGAACCATTGGTGCTTTATTTCAAGTCACAATTTTTTTACACAGTTGCAACACTTCAGGAAAGAACAAACCAATACACCTGAGCCAGTAATCATTTCATAACCAGAGAAGACTCATGAATGGACAAAAAGACATACCTATAATCAAATTCCTTAAAACACAAGATGGTCGAGCATTTCCTCTCTGCTAAGAAATCAGAGCATAACCACAAGAGCAAGGTCGAACAATAGCTCTACTAGGGTGGTGGATAACAGAAGGAGTAAAGGTGACGTGTAGTAAATGAACATCGCCTCCACCCACATCTCATTAATTCATCAGTACATGCCAATAAGTTCTTCATTAACACCATTAATCAAATCATGTATCGAAACCATCACCATATTAAAATCCAATAGCGTGGCCATCCTGTTCCTTAACTTGTGCCATATAAATCAACCACGTACAATATCACAAAGTTAAATAACATAACCATTAATGTCTATTACTTTGTCAAAATGTGTCACCCATATCCTTTCCATCCAAATATACCCTATTCATATTACCAATATAACTCAATTAAATCATGTAACCACCACTTGCTAGCTAGGATTCAACCATAATCGTTAATTCCTTCATGCATGTAGTATACTATATAGGATAGTTTAAATTATTCCTCTTTTCAACTGTTGCATTATTTCTTATTCTTTCCAATTTTTTGTATGTGGTATAGTAAAATTGCAAAACTAGATCCCTTTTCTTTTGCATTTGTTATAGTATTTTTTCCTTTCTCCAAACTGCCTTTTATGTATTTTCACTAACATGTTTTTTGTGCAGGTGTCATAAGAACATATAGCAATGATATCAATGAATAACATAGGCTGTAATAACATAAGGAACCAACACATCATAAGCTCAAATCATAGCCAATAACAACAAGACCTCATCATCCATGTAAGCCATGTCTCACAACATCGCAACATCAAATATGAACATACCTGATCTTCAATAGTTCAAGGGGGTCCCACCTACTAGTATTATTTAAATTTTATAATAAGAGGCCTTAGCAACACTTTGCGGGAGAAACTTCATTGACGTTTTGTAATCGTCAACAAACTGGTGACTCCACAGGGAAATTTGTTTTCAATAGATTTAGAACTCAGAAATCATGGTTTTGCAGACCAAGAACAATAATTTTAGAAGACGTAACCAGAATAATTATGCAACAGGGGGAAGTGAGCGGATTTAATGGAAAAATGACTGGGAATTTCATAATAACTTATGAAAAATGTAAGTATGAGGGGGTTTATCCCTGTATGCATAATCATCCAACCAAAAATGACTCTTATCTGAAGGTGAAAAATCGATGGATCTTCTCCTTTATTTCTCGATGGATGAAGAAATGGAAAGAAGAAGTAAGAGATAACCAATCTCTTTTCAAGGCAACAATGGAAATATATAACAATTTCAAGGGTCCTCCAAAGGAGACATCATAATAACTGTGTAATCTTGATTCTTATTGACTAACAATGCTTTGCAGGAGTGTCATTGTGGCAGGATTGATCCAACATCTTATTTTGACCAAACACTAAAAGATGATAAGGAAAAAAATTCATAACAGAAGTAACAATGCAGAAATTAAAATAGCAGCAATGAAAGACACAATGAAAAACAACAAGAAGAGTTTAACTTGAAAAATTGAAGTCAAACTTAAAAGGAAGCACAAAAATTGAAAGAAGAGCTAGGCTACTAGTATACAAAAAAACCAATCAACATTAGAGCTTTCCACCTTGGTTCCTCGCAATATTTCAAGTGAGGGATGTTAACGCTGTAGGAAAACAATTGCTTCTGTAATTTATTTAAAATGTAAGAGGTAGTGTCCAAGACAAAAGAATTTGGGAAGGAGACAACAATTGAAATTCTAATGTAATTATCAGCCCCTTGACACGCACGATTAAATCATCAAGATAGAGATGGAGACTGACCAATTCATCAAAAGTCATGTGCACATGTCTTCTAAAAGAGGTACTTGCATCAAGTAAGCTAGAAAGCAGGCATTGGTAAGGCATGGTACCCCAATTAGTGATAAGAGTGGTTTTGTAGGCATCTTCCCCTTTTACATTGATCTTCTTGCAGTTCAACAAATTGTCAACCAAGGGTCTTAATTGTGACTCTGCAACCTACTGCAAAACCGTTTCCATACTGAGGGAAGGGAAAGGGTTTCTCATAATAGTTTTCCTGAGAGTTTGAATATTGATATAGGTTCTAATATTCTCATTGGTCCTCAAACCAGGTTCCCAATTTGAAACCCATTCAGGATGGACTGAAAAAATAATCCCAGCCCCTAAGAATTTTTCCAACTCCCTTTTAAAGGTTTTCTTTAAAGAAGAGTTAATAGATCTTTGTTCTTGTAAAATTGGTTTCATGCATTCCTTGATGGAAATAGCATTTTGTAAAGAACTAGGATCAAAACCACTAAGATCCTTATAAGGCCAAGCATACAAATTTTGAAACTAACCAAGTAGCCTGGAAAACTTCTTTTTTTTGCTACCAGAACATTGGGTACTTATATCAATGTTCCTTAAAGGTTTGAGTGCCCAAATTTTCATAGAGATGGTTTCACCCACCTCCCATCGTATCTCCTCCTTTTCCTGTTTTTCTTTATTGCCTACATCACTTGATGAAAATGAACTCTCAAGAGGAGTCAAGCTCTCAGGAATCTCATGGTTTTCTATGGAAATAATTTCCTCGGGCTTAAGAGGTTCATCCTGAATGAAAGCACAAATACTATCATTGTTAGGGAGGGCCTGCCAAGATTCTACATTTCCAGGGATATATGAAAAATATAGAGATTGAAAAGAACAAACAAGCCTATGAGGCGAAATTTGTGGTTTAAGAGAAGCTTCAAATATAGCTAACTGACTAACCATTGAATTCAATTCCCTCCTAATACGAGTGATGTTGAAAGATAAAAGGTTCTAGGTAAGTGGCCAAACAACTTGGGTGTATCATTCCATCAACTTGTTGCTAGGAGGGCATAATTTACGTATCAGGTTCACAACAAGATCATAATTTTTGAAAACTAAAAGGTGACCACAACCGAGATTAAGGGCATTCTTAATGCCTAATAATAAACCTTTGAATTCAACGTCATTGTTTGTACAAGCAAACTCCAACCTGTATGACAAATTATGATTTTTTATTGCAGGGGAAACCAAGATAATACTAGTCCCATTACCTTCATTAGAGTGTGAGCCATCAAAGTGCATATGCCATATATCATCATCTAAATCAATTCTTTCCAAAGGAATATTATCCTCTTCAGTAAAGATGGAATAATTTCCTAGGTCTTCTTCGATATAGTTTACGCTAGATTGTGGAACACTCTCTATGTAGGGTGAAATTCTTCCCTCTCTAAGGACTATAATATTCTTACCATTCTGAGGAATGGGTAAATGTGTCCCGTCGAGAAAGAGGTATCCACCTGTTAAGGCTTTCCAATCTCTCCCCAAGATAATTGAGTAATTGCTTACAGGCATATCAATTACCTGAATGTTGAGGGTTGTCCTTATCTTAGGATGAGCGCATAAAACCAAGGTTACATCCTTAATCTTGCCTATGGTTGTTTGTTGTAGACTATTATAGGAGAGCATGCTTCTGGTGTTTTCATTTGTATAAGACAAGCCTAGCTCTTCCATAATAATCTTTGACATCACACTTGGGCCTGAACCACCATCGATGAGGCAACAATGGGAAATATTATCCATGATATTTACAGAAATATAAAAAGGGGGATTTTTTACAGGGTATCTAAATTTATGTACACCTACTTTATTTACAGAAGAATCCTCTTCTCTTACCTCTTTGGAAAGATTGGCTACAACAGAAGATTTTCCTTCCAAGAATTGTTTCAGATGCATTTGTTGCTCAGGGATGAGAACCATGTCTAGAAGGGTTGCATATGATTTGATGTTGGCCAATTGATTCAAGATATTATATTTGGAAGAGGATATAGAGGGAATGATTCCTTGACTCTCAGGAACTTTAGGAACTTGGGGAGTAGCAATGGGTGAGGATGAGCTCAGGGTAGAAGAACTGTGGGGAGAATCAAATTTTTGCTTGGGAGCGTAGGATTTGTTCTTAGTGTTGATGACCATGACATCCTTTGGCTCTAAAAATTCTAGGACAATGATAGTATCTTCTGGTATTTTACCAAATATATTATCTCTAGCACTCTTCTTTACCTCATATGTGGTTTCCTTGTGGTGTTCCTCGCAAAATTTACACCAACTCCGAGGCAGGATAGCTTTAAGCCAAAAATTGTTATCAACCAGATTTCTAAAGTCAGTGTAGAAGAGGATGAAGCTCCAGGGGTGAGAGGGGATACAATACCCTTCCACTCAAATGCTATCATACGATTTTTCATATCCTGTACTAGCTGTAAGAGAGCGGACATGTCTGTCTGTCTAACTGATTCTCCCTGGGGAAGACCAGTTCTATCAAGTTGTTCTTCATACTCTGAGAAAGTATGCAGAGTGGAACCGAGATTATAAATGGCCTTTTATTCAAGCCTATGACGGTAGGGGGAAGGGAATGCATTGTAGTAATTCATGAAAGAGGCTTGGTTCTGAGTGTGGATAAGTTTGGGGATTTGATTGTACAACTTGGTGAAACACAAGTTGAAAGACTTGATGGTCTTGCCATCCTTGTAGGTGACATTATTGTATTCCATTAAATTCTCGACGAGGATTTTGGATTACACATAAGTAGATCAGAACCAATATATTAACTCCTCCCAAGTAGACAGGATCTTAGGGGGAAGATCAAAGAAATTGGTTGCAACCTTTCCTTCCAAGGAATTGATGAACAAGCGCATGCAAGTGTCATTGTCGTTAGCCCCTATGTTATGAAAAGCATTAGAAAATGCCACCAGGTGTTCTTTTTTACTGAGAGTGTTATTTCCTGAAAACTTAGGCAAATTCTCTTTAAACTTCAAAAGTGGATGAGTAGCAGGTGCTAAGTTAAGAGGAGAGGACACATGCCATGGTGTGGTTGTGGCATATTCTTCGAACTGAAAAATCCCATACTTTTTGATGACTTTGGTGGGGTTTGTAGTGGATTGGACAAGGATATGGTGGCTATATAAGCTACCAATTATTGATGACGATGAATATTGGGAAGATGGAGCACTTCCAGTGCTACCAGAGCCACCACTTGGTGCCATCTTGTGGATGATATATGAGGGGAAGAAAGATGAGCTAGATGAATCAAATAAAGTTCTCCTTAGAGAACTTTGTTGGGAAGATAACACAACATTTCTTCCTATTTCTGCAATAGGATTGTTTTCAGGTGACAAGCCTCTTCTTCTTCTAGAAGCATGAGAGTCTAAGGACATGAAAGAAATGATATAACTTGAAGAAACAAAGGGTTACTGTTGATTTCTAGGTTGTCTATGTCTAACCTCTAATAGTTCTTGAGCACTGATATCTTGTTCAATTGCTGACCAAGAATGGTTAAGCTTAACATGGGTATTGGCAGTGTCTGGAATGGTGTTAAACAGGTTCAAAGCAATGCTGGTCTGGCCTTGAAGACTAGGCTCGATATTGGGTTGTCTTGCAATACAAACAGTCATTAATAGCAAAACAGTCAAAGAATCAATATCGGAAAAAGAAAGATGTATCGATGAAAATCAAAAAATTAACCGGAGAGATATCGAAGATTTCCCTAGTATGGTCGCCAAATAAACGTTGAGAAAAATATATGAAATGATCTTACTCAAGAATTTTTAGACTCTCCTTGGCTGGAGAAAAGTATATGGGAATATCACCCTGCGTTTATATCCAACAAAAATAACATCCTAACCCACAAGTATTAATTATGAGTGCTTAGGCTAGTCTTTTATCAACAAAAATCTTGCTGTAAATTTAATTTTTATGTAATTTTCTAAACATATCAGTTGCTGAAATAAATGTAAATATAGAAGTGAAGTCACCAAGATGAAAATCAATATAGATGAGACATAAAGAAATCCTTTATTTCATTCAAATTCACCAAAGAGTCATTTTCTTTACAAAATCTCATGCAAAAATTTTGGACCAAAGTCAAACTTAGACATCCCCGATGGAACATAGAAAAGGACCTCTGACAGAAAACCAAAACTGAACTCTAAAAGATATATCAACTTTCCATATATTTCCGCCCACTCAACTCTGCACAATAGCCTTTGTCAGTCATGAAAATTAATTCAGAAACAGACAAGTCTACACAGACTATCAAAGATAGATCAACACCTCTGAAAAACAAGTGTCTGAATGATGTGATTCAGCCCTGAATATTGTTGTCTACAATAAGACTCTGCTATCATAAAAGTTAATTAGTCTTGTGATGAATAATGAATGAATGAAAACTGAACTATCTCAACATAAACTCAAATATCAAACCTTAGTATGCTTCTACTTATATCCTCCTCTTGTTCCTCCCTTTCCTTTTGGTTTTAAACAAATTAGAATTTGTTGAAGTAGTTGAACCAACTCATTAGTCAATTTAATTAAAAGACTCAACTAACTTTATTTAGGGGGAAGACTAATATTTATAATAAGGGTTATAAATAAATAATAACTAGTAGGTGGGACCCCTTGCGACTCCCTTTAGTTCATAACAATCATAACAATCATAACATAAACATTAGTTAAGTAAAACACACCTCCTTGTGTCTTCCATCAACATATTCACTTTTGGAAAATTTAGTTCATGAAATTTGAAATTATTTTCAAAAATATAACTCATCTATCCAAAATAAACATGTTGTCCAAAAATCGTTGAACTCAACTGTCATAAAACAATAGATAAAATAGAACTTAAAATCCATATTTTCCACTTTATGAGGCAATCTTTCCTTTATTGTTGTTGTCACCCTTCGAGTTTCCTGAATTTTCCTTTGGTTGTGTAAAGCCTTTAGGCCTAAAATCACTCGTGGGAACAATCGTCCCTCAAATGCATTAGGGAAGACATATATATTTTTCAGAGCCATTGGAGGGTGAAGAAGGGGAAACAATGGATTTTCCTTTATCAAGGGCATGGTGGGACTCAGTTTTCAATCTCTTGCTAGCATGGGAGGATTGCACTGGTGAGTGGTTAGGGGCATCTTGGACAATGGGGCTAATAGGTGGAGGAGCAGGCAAGGACAGGTTGGGCCAACCATGATGTTGGGAGACTACCGGGTGGACAATCTCCTGCCATCCATCTCTTTCATGGACCTCAGGTTGCAATGAGACATGAGGAGGTATGAGAATACCGAGGGATTGTGGGACTTGGAAAGGAGGCCTTTCAGGCCTAGGTTGGACTACTCCCTGTCCAATCCAATTGAAGAATCCATCTTAAAATAGTTGGCCAAGCTCTTGTGAATCAACATCAAAATGTATGGAGAACCTAGGCCTTCTTGGGCCTCGGTTCCAATTACCTCTGCCTCTGTTTCCTCGGGCATGGCTACCTCGACTGAAAAAACTCATTCTTGCATGCATGATTGATTAGAAAATAGTCTTTTAAATAACCATACATGACAACTCTTAAAAATATGAAATAGATTTGGCTCAGCAATGTATCAGACTCATGCAATCTAATCCATACAAATTGTTTTATTGTTTATCAATGAGCAGGGGGTAAAAAGGGTTCTGGCATATGAGAGGGGTTTGTATTGAGTGAAACATGATACAATGAGGGGGAAAAGAACATGGTTACTTCCCAATGACAAAAACAATCAATTGAAAAGAAAACCAATAAAATATCACTGTAATCCACACAAGACACTGCCACTTTCAACTTATTTAACACCAAAATTCTCTTGACTGTAATCAATCTTAGGACAGGGAGTGAAAAATGAATATGGCCAAGACCTATTATTTCAATTTGTTCCTCATACTCTAAACAAGTGTGCATAGTGGAAACAAGGTTATATATGGCCTTTTCCTCAAGCCTATGACGGTAGGAGGAAGTTAATTCATTATAATAATGCATGAAAGAGGCTTGGTTTTGAGGGTGAATGAGTTGAGGGATTTGGTTGTATAATTTTTTGAAACACAAGTTGAAGGACTTGATAGTTTCACCATCCTTATAAGCGATTTTATTGTACTCCCGTAACTTCTCAGTTGGGATTTTTGATTGCACATAGGTAGATTTGAACCAATATACTAAATCCTCCCAAGTAGAAATAATATTAGGATGAAGGTCAAAGAAATCTGATGCAACCTTCCATTCAAGGGAATTCACAAATAAGCACATACAAGTGTCATTTTCATTGGATCCTATGTTGTGAAAGGCATTAGAAAATTCCACCAAGTGTTCATTCGTAGTGACCATGTTATTCCCCGAAAACCTAGGGAGATTATGTAAGGTAGCTAGAGAGGTAGTGACAATGTTATTCCCTGAAAAACCTAGGAGATTGAAGTGTATAGAAGAGAGAGGTAGTAAAGGTGAGTCCATAGTGATAATAGTGGAGGTCATTCAATGTAAGGTGGACTAGGTCCTCTATATTATTAAATAAGGCCCACTATGGTAGTTAGATATAATAAATGGGTAATTAGATATAATAAATGCAAGAGGACTTCTTAGAAGGTTCATTGTTAAGAACCAAAGACTGAATACAAAATCACCATAACATATATACAAGAACAATATGCAAAATATCCTTTATTACTATCAAACCCTTAGGGTAGGGCAACACCATACAATGAATCCTATTATGGAAGGGATCCTCTCCTATTCACTTGCCTCTTCGAGGGGGCTTCCTCCTATTGAGCTACCGCTCCAAATACATTAATTCTCTTCACATCTCATTACATTGCTTGAACCCCTTTATATAGTGCTACCATCACCTAAGAAAATTCTAGAGGAGGAATCTTCTAGAAGTAGAACCTTCTAAGAAGTCCTCTTACATTTATTATATCTAATTACCCATCTATTATATCTAACTACCATAGTGGGCCTTATTTAATAATATAGTGGACCTAGTCCACCTTACATTGAATGACCTCCACTATTATCACTATGGGCCCTCTGGGCCCCCCCATTACCTCTCTAGCTACCTTACAGTATGTATGTCTCTTTCAGGGGTTTACATTTTTATGTTTATATTTTTGTATAAGCCAATGAATGACAACCATAATTTAAATTTTTGTCGTGTTTGAAAAAAATATGATCAATCCCAATATTTTGTCAAAGCAACACGTTGTTGCAAAACCTTTCCAGAACAAGGCATTAATTCGGAAATATAAGCCATTGTTCTGGTAATGGCTAACGTGGATGCTAGGTTTTTAGGTTTCATTGAAAAATATAAAAAAACACCCTTTATGAGCATTTTCAATGCAAATCCATCGAAATTGTAGATTTTAATTGTAGAAATCGGATTTAGCAATTTCAAAAACATATCATACCAAGGATGTAGGTATGTCATCCCAACAATTTCATGCGACAAAAAAATAGTTGTCAGATTTCCGTCTAAAATTGTCCGTTATGCCTCTCCTTTCTGTGGGATTTCTGTCCAAATTTGAAACGATATCTCCATCAGAAATTGTTGGTTTTGCTTTGCGTTGAAGGACGAAGTTTTCAAGAACCATAATTCTAAGGAAATAATTAGTTCAATAAAGGAACCATAAATCACTCAGGAACTGTAATTCTAAGCAAATAATTAGTTCAAAGCCCTTCCCATGATCGTATTTCCATTTTGGATTTGAAAATTGTTCAATGCTATAGAACATCGGTTCTTTTAAAATGAGGAAAACAAAATATTAGAGGAGTTTTAATTGATTAATTGAGCACTTTGATATGTCAACTCACATCATTATGAAAGCATTCATAAATCTGAATGGAAGTACAATTAGTTCATGCGATAATAGAAAAACACCTCAATTGGGAGTTAGTTGTTTTTTTGTATAAGGCTTACTTTTTGAGCTTGTCATTGACATGTACACATTTTGATGGACCAAACACAATTTGATAGATCTCAAAAACACATAATCAACATGTAAATTCCAATTCCAAATAGGTTATTTAAAGTGGTCCTTAGTTTCATTCCCTTCATTTAACATCCATATTCTATATGGATTAGTCGAGGCATTTTGTGTTTTAAGTTCATTTTTTACCCTTTAGCATAGTTATTTGAATAATGCTTCAAAATTAAATGATGGAAAATCAAAAGAGCATAAACTGTTTGGAAAAAGAACGTACCCAAGGTAGTGACCTCTTATTATGATCTAATTGTTAGTATTACTCGTCCAATCATGTTTTTTAGTTAACATCTTGTTCATGTACTTACAAACATGTGCAATAAGATCAATAACCATAAAAAATGCAGTCTTGGCTTTTTGTGTTTTAAGTTCATTGTTTACCCTTTAGCATAGTTATTTGACCATTTAGCATAGTTATTTGAATAATGATTCAAAATTAAATGATGGAAAATCAAGAGAGAACAAAATATATGGAAAAAGAATGTACCTCAGTTAGTGGCCTCTTATTATGATCTAATTGTTAGTATTACCCATCGAATCATGTTTTATGCACCACTATTAGTTAACACCTTGTTGTTCATGATGTACTTACAAACTTGTGCAATAAGATCAACAACCAAAAAGGGATAAGGCATCACACAAAATCCCAAGGCCTTTGCACAAATTGTTTTAAACTAAAATACAGTGCTTTACCAGAGGCTCACTCAACAATCTTGGTGCATTCATTCTATAGTTATTGAGGGTGTCCTATATGATAGAATTGTGAATAGCTCAACTAACTTGATTTTGTTATTCAACTACACTTCTTTTGACTTGAATTTGCAGTTTTGAATTTGTGTTATTCAAATCTTTTATTATTTTTGAAATTTTTCTAGTTAAAAATTTGGATGTTAATCAATGAAGAAAAACTTTTAAACTTTTGGATGTTAATCAGTGAAGAATTGTTTTTGAAATTTTAGACTGTTTTTTATATGTTCTTCTACTTTTATTATGTATAATTAAATGTGTGCACTCCATAGTTGAGAAGTCCATCCTTGGGTTTTGTTACCACCTTCACCTTTGTCATTGTTGTTACCCTATTACCTACTTACCCATCATGATTCAAAATGTTATTCCTTATTTTCCATGACTAATAATATGCAACTCTATAACAAAGAAATTAAATAATTACATGTTGTATAGGTTTGAGATATATATGAGATATATAAATATACTTCGAAGTAATTTATATACAGGAGTAATTTTCTGGAGCATAGTACTATTGTTTCATCCTGTCATCTTTTTCTATGCCTGAGGAGGAACCCAAAATTTCTTTGAAAATTTGAAAAGTAACGTATATAAAGACCCAGTTTAATTAACTGCTGGTGTAACATATATAAGATTCTAGGTCTCATAGGAGTAATTTTCTCGAGCATAGTACTATGGCAAGCCTTATCCACCATGCACTAAGCCAATGATTGGCTTAGTGCATGGTTCCCTAGGTGAATAAAAGTACTCATGAAGCTGTGATGAAGGTGAATGGTTTCATGGATGATGTTGGGAATCCATCTGATGCTATCGCACTATCCCCCATACGGTTTGGACACATTAATTACCAACCGTTGTCACAGCCAGAGACTTGATGTGGATTAACTGGAAGTGAATTCATTGTGACATGCCATTCATTGCAATTAAATTTGTCTACCAACCGGTTGGTAAGGATTAGCTCATTGAAGAAGCTCAACATCAGAGCTCGAATTAGCACCGAGAATTACTTACCAACACCAAGAATAAATTACCAAGCTTCAGGAAATTTGGGAAATTCAGATTATCTCAGGGCTTTTACCAATAGATCTCATCGATTATCTAGTATTCTTTTTCATTCGAAATCCTATGGTTCTTTGGCTTGCCGCAATTGATGTCATTTTTATTTAAATCAAAATAGTGTTGTTTTATAAGAAATATGTTCTAGTTGATAGTGTTCTCTCTATAGACCTCCCACCATTTGCTTAGTCTCTTGGAAGTTGTTCCAGACACTTGGGTTACGATTTTCTTCCACCTGTTACCGTATTTTTCCTGAAAACTTATAACGAGATGCTGCTCATCTTCTGATAAGGAGCCCTTCTTGATTCCGAGCTTCAAGTAGTTCTTTGACCTCTCTACATAGGATTTGGGATCTCTGTCCAGGGCTCTATTCATTCTCTGCGATACAAGATTCCATTCTCGTGGCCAATATCGCTTAACATAGGCATGTAACAGAGAATCTTCTTCAGACTGCCACCTTTTTCGCTCCTTCATGTGTCCATTTCACGGGGTTCTTCATCCTAATCAACTAAAATTATGATCATAACATCAAACCAAATCTAAGCATATGTGTTTCTTGAAGATCTAAAAAAATATTTTTGACAAAGCACACTTGCCTACATATATCTAACATCATATTTTCAGCAATGGAAGATAAAATCTAAAAGAAATTCCAATGTTTTAGCAAAATTAATTCTAAACCCAAAATTACACAAAATTATCGTGCAAAAGATGAGAAAGCGAGAAAGAAATATGAAAAATAGGCCTGGGTCGACATAAACTAATCTTAAAATCTAGATGCACATGAGGTTCTTATGAAGTAAACTACCTGATAAGGTTCACTCTTTTAAAATTCGATTTTGAACGATCATTAAATAAACTTTTCAACACAATCTACGTGTAGGTCAGGTGTTCAAAATTTAGGGTTGTAGAGGCATTTCATCAACCTATGTGGCCGCATTTCATCCCCATCAGGATAGTCAGGAAGGGTTTCCAGACTCAAATATTACTCACACACCCACTCTATATATCAACCCATCTCGTCCTCGTTTCGTTTTAATTTTCTTGGTCGAATTTTAAAGGAAAAAACTATTAAAAGACATTGTACTAGGGATAGAGTACATGATGGGAAACAATGACCTATGAATGGGGCCAATGTTGAAATTTTTTCAAAATGTTTCTGTATGCACTGAAATTTGACATGGATAGACTGTTTGTATGCCTTGACGATATGGGAGGGTTTCCATACTCAAACATCACTCTAGTTCAATAGTAATATGTATTTTCCTTGACAATATGTAGCTTGATTTTTCATATGGATATGCATTCTCATATGTAATCTAGTTCAACAATAACCTGATGGACAACAATAACATGTGAATGGGGCCAATGTTGAAATTCTTTCAAAATGTTTCTATATGCACTGAAATTTGACATGGATAGATTGTTCACATGCCTTAATGATATGGAAGGGTTTATAGACTCAAATATACAGTACTAGATGCAGGAACATGTGTACTGTCAATGAACTTTAAAAGGAACAATGAACAAACATTGTACTAGGTCTAGATATGGGCAATGGTGACCTGTGAATGGGGCCAACGTTGAATTTTTTTCAAATTGTTTATGTATGCACTGAAATTTTACATGGATAGAATATTTGCATGACTTAATGATATGGGAGGGTTTCTGGACTAAAATTTGACTCACACACCCACTTGTTTCCATCATCAATTCATCATGTAAGCCATAAACCCTATTTTTATTTCAAAGTACACAAATATCTTGACACAAGTTTTAAGTTTGCATCAACCTTTCTTCATTTTTATTTCAGGTTTTACATTGTATATACAATGCATGTGTGTCATAGTTGTGATGAAAAATCCCTCTTTTTGTTCATTGTTTAATCAACACTATAAATATGACTGTGATGAATGGCCCATGCATCCCTAAGGAAATTTCTATGATCTTGTACCTTGTCGTTTGACCCTAGATAATTCCTTGGAAAACCATGATAACCATACTTCATGTTACAAATGAATTTGAAATGACCATTGTTATATCACATATTGCATGTGTGATTCCATAAATCCCTAGGCATGGACCATAAATACCTCTTTTTCGTTGATTTCTTAATCAACACCATACACATACTCCCTTGCAGTACTAGATGTGGGGACGTGTGTACCGTCGAACAAATTTTACAAGGAACAAGGAACAAGGAACATAAATTGTTCTAGGACTAGACATGGGCAACAATGACCTATGAATGGGGCCATCTTTGAAATTTTTTCAAACTTTTTCTGTATGCATTGAAATTTGACATGGATAGACTATTCACATGCCTTAACAATATGGGAGGGTTTTTGGGCTCAAATTTGACTCACACGCCCACTGTATTCCATCATCAATTCATCATGTAAACCATAAACCGTATTTTTAATATTATCTAGTAGATATGTTAATGATTCCTAATTTCATATTTTTATTTGACTCAAGGTACAACTAGCTTGCAAAGTATCAAATTTTAATTTCAATTTGATAAACCAAATGTGAAATGAATCCTAATTAAAACCATCAAGTGTTGTAATTTTTCATTTAAGTGTAGTGTCATGTAGTTATCTTTTAAAACATAGAGAGAGTAGTCTCTATAGAAGTAAATCAATATATTGATATTGGATTCTCTTCTAAGATGATGTTGATCTTTTTAACCTTCAAGAATAGGTACTAGAGGAGAAAATCAAGGATAATTTAGTACCCATCACTAATGAAAAAAATTTCATCAGCAAGAGAGACAAAGAAGGGAATTCGTCAACAAGAGACAAGGAAAGGATATTGTCACTAGAGTGATGGATGTAAATAATCTTGCGACGAATTAGCTATACTATCGACAAAAAAAGTTCGTCGATAGTATAGCTAATTCATCACAAGAATATTTACATGGGATAAACAAAGGAAATGGATGATGTGGTTCCAAGTATAGCTAATTCGTCGCAAGTATCTTCAAATGTACACATGGTATACAATTCATTGCCTTTATTCATTTTTCATTCAGGTTCTACATTAATGTATATACAATGTATGTGTGTCATAGTTGTCATGAAAAATCCCTTTTTTTCATTGATTTCTTAATCAACAGCATAAAAAAATTCCCTTGCAGTACTAGATGCGGGGACGTGTGTACTGTCGAACCGAACAGAAATTGTATTAGGACTAGACATGGGCAACAATGGCTTGTGAATGGGGCCAATGTTGAAATTTTTTCAAATTGTTTCTGTATGCATTGAAATTTGACATGGATAGACTATTCACATGCCTTAACGATATGGGAGGGTTTCTGGACTCAAATTTGACTCACACACCCACTTTCTTCCATCATCAATTCATCATGTAAATCATAAACTCTAATTTTCTTTCAAAGTACACAAATTGGTTGATGCAAGTTTTAAGTTTTCATCAGTCTTTCTTCATTTTTCTTTCAGGTTCTACATTAATATTGTATATACAATGTATATGTGTCATAGTTGTGATGTAAACTCCCTCTTTTTCATTGATTTCTTAATAAACACCATAAACATACTCCCTTGCAATACTATATGTGGTTACGTGTGTACTTTCGAACTAATTTTACAAGGAACAAGGAACGGAAATTGTACTAGGACTAGACAGGGGCAATAGTGACTTGTGAATGGGGCCAACATTGAAATGTTTTCAAATTGTTTCTGTATGCACTGAAAATTGACATGGATATACTATTCACATGACTTAACGATATGGGAGGGTTTCTAGACTCAAATTTGACTCACACACCCACTTTCTTCCATCATCAATTCATCATGTAAACCATAAATCCTAATTTTCTTTCAAAGTACACAAATTGGTTGATGCAAGTTTTAAGTTTTCATCAGTCTTTCTTCATTTTTCTTTCAGTTTCTACATTAATATTGTATATACAATGTATCTATTTCATAGTTTTGATGAAAAATCCCTCTTTTTCATTGATTTCTTAATCAACACCATAAAAATACTAGACACGACCAACAGTGACATGTGAATGGGGCAAACGTTGAAATGTTTTCAAATTGTTTATGTATGCATTGAAATTTGACATGGATAGACTATTCACATGCCTTAACAATATGGGAGGGTTTCTAGACTCAAATTCGACTCACACACCCACTTTCTTCCATCATCATATGATCATCATGTAATCCATAAACCCTATTTTTCATATGTTCTAGTAGATATGTTAATGATTCCTAATTTCATATTTGTATCTGACTCAAGGTACAACTAGCTTGTAAAGTATCAAATTTTAATTTCAAGTTGATAAACCAAATATGAAATGAATCCAGGCACCATTTGATATTGTCTCAAGAGAGACAAATGTAAATAATCTTGCGACGAATTAGCTATACTATCGACGAAAAAAGTTCATCGATGGTATAGCTAATTTGTCGCAAGCATGTGTCTTTGAATGATGTTACATGGTTTTCAAGGAGTGTAGGGATTATATGGTGCAATGTAGTGTAGTCTATAAGAACAATCTCTATGCCAAACCTCAAAATGGATAGTACCATATCTTGTTCATAAGACAAATATTCTTTGTATGTTTCCTTTGTGGTGGCTCAAGCCCTCACACATGATGCATGAAAATGAAATGTAACAATTTGACTATTGAATGATAGTTTTATGTCACCCATGGTTAAGGAAATAACATAAGGTTCTTAGGTCCTCTTTGAATTCTTAGAATTAAGATTTGTTACATAGTCCTTGAAAAAAGACAAAAGACTTATGTAGCAGATATTTGGTCTTTGTGTGGGACATTTTATTCCATTAGTATGTTTTGTACAAAAATAATGTATCTTGGTCACTACACCATGGTCAAGGGACGAAAAAATTAGGACCTTAGGACCAAAACAAATCTTTTGAAGTTTAAGGGCCATGAAATAGGCCTCAAACAAACTTGTAGAACATTTGTAAGGTACAATTTTCCTTTGAGTAGTATATGGATGTCATAAGAATTTTTTCACACCACATATGGGATTCAAGGCTTATAACATTATTGATGGAGGAAAACAAGGGATTTAGGCTGTAAACAAACATTTATTTTACTTAATGGCCATGAAGAAGGGCTCCAATTCGGAATGTGTGAACCATTAATATATTTTTTATATAAAAATAAGAATGGATCTCCTAACCTATACCATGGCCAAGGGAGGAAAACAAATGCCTTAGGCCCTACACAAATTTCTCAAGATTAATGGCCATGAAAAAGGCCTTAAAACATCACACTAATCCTCTCTTCAGAATTTGTGGCCATTAGGTGGGAAATGGACACCACTCACAAGTTTTATGCACCATGTAAGGCACATGGGATCTTGTCCATGGTCAGGGAGTAAGATAGGCCCTATTTGAATGTTGTAAGTATTAGGATTCATGTTGTAGACCTCAAATAACCACACAAGACTTGTTTAGGGGATATTTATGTTGGACAACTGAGGGGGGGGGGTGAATCAGTTGTTACTATGCTTAAACATTTATATCCATTTTTTTAATTTATTACAGAACTTCTCAATGATGATCAAAATAAATAAGCAGTAGAGTATTCAACATCAATCACACACATGTATAGTACAGAGACAGATATTCCCGAGGAAACCCATAAGGGGTGAAAACCTCTTCTTATTTATATGATAATTATTTTATGTACATTATCATTCTTATGAGAACCAACTCATAATGAGGCTACCACCTTTGTTTTGCAAGCTACTACTTGTTGAGAGCACCAATTCTCTGGTTTCTCTAGCACCCACTAGAAGGAAGCACCAACTCCCTCTTTGCTCCAGCACCAACTAGATGGAAGCACCAACTTCCTGTCACACAGGCACCAACCTGTATAACAGAGAACCAATGTTCTCCCTAGCACCTGTTGGAAGATTGGTTGTTGTCATTGATGTCAAGCCTAGTCATAAGTTTTGGACCGCAAGATTGATAAAGGTATTTGGACATGAAGGAAAATGCACATGCATATATAACACCCATGAATGGATAGTATACATCATGTTGTTTTCGGTGGTATGTGGCACGTCACATGGATCCTCATGGTTGAGGAGAAATGAATTTTTGAAGATGACAAAGTGAATTGAAAAAGGAAGTACATGTAGGCCCTGAAAATAATTAAAGAAAATAATTACAAAGTAAGAAAGTGTCAGGTCGGCCCTAATGTTAAAAGGAAGTGACATAAATGGTATAAATAAATATAATTATACATTCATTTGATACAAGTCGAATTTCAGAGGGAAGAAGAAGTAAAAGAAGGCCGAATTTCAAGGGAGGATGAAGTCTTTTGGTGATGTGTTCTAAGGTATGTTATTTTTAGGTCATCTTACCATTTTTGCTATAATTTTTTTTCTAGAACGATTCAGATGGTTAAATCGCTATGGTATTGATAATACATATCAAGGTACCTCTGGTAAAAATTTCAGCTCTTGATTCGCTATAATTATATAGATACACTATGTGGAATATAGGGTTTGTGACCAGTCCTGAAACTAGTCAATAAACAGGTGTTCCAGGTAAAACAGTCATAACTTTTTCATACAGACTCCAAATGTAGTGGGACCAATTCCATTGTAAATAGTACGGACTATAGTTTCTTGTGTGCAAGTTTCAGAATCATATGTTAAATATTGAGCGCGGGGCATGCTGTACAAGTTGGGTCTTCTGAACAGACCATAATTGAATAAAGTTTTATTATCTCTCATATATTCTTGGGTGGAAGGAAGGGGAAAGAATAGAGAGTTCAAATCTCTCTTGATATTGGAGGATTGTATCTTCCTCTTGGAGTTTTATCCCTCCCTTTACATTTGGAAGCTATAGCTACCTTTGGAATTCATTACTTCCCTTGAACACAAACTATTGATTATTTCTCATATATATTGTGCATGGTGTATTGTGGTGTATTGGTGTAACTCTTATACTATTGTTCATTGCTCATTGGATATAATTGAATGGTTTAATTATAAGTTGGAAAAG
>SNQJ01S0025302.1:0-11843 GCA_010110895.2 Picea sitchensis
ATGCATCCTCGGACTGTGTAGCAGCTCCGTGTTTCGGCATATGCGTCCTTGGACTGTGTAGCAGCTTCCGTGTTTCAGCATCAGTTCATCAGCGGCTTTGGGCAGTTCTGTGTTTCAGCATCGGCCTTGAATACTATTATGCAAATATAGACACTTATGCGCTTCTAATCAATGGCTAAGTACGAGAGTGATGTAAAATATCATGCAAAACAAATTAAACGTGTAGTAATGAGAAATGATGTTGTGTACCTTGGAATGATCAGGTGAAATGATAGTATAAGTCTAAATACAGGTGATGAAGGGTATAACAATGGCAAAAAGTATGGGCAAAAAGGGTACATTTTGTGGTCCTAACAAGCCAGACCCTCCATGATTCCATTCATGGGGGTAGTTGATTGTTCAACCACCAATCCTTCTTTCATTAACTGATTTTTCCTTGGGATTAAGATGGGCTTATTATTAAAAAAAGGATAATTTGGGTCATTTTGACATATTGAACCCTCTACTGTTCCCTCACTCTTTCCCCTAGTGATATCATGGCCATCACTTCAAGTCTTCACCCCCACAATCAGTCATTTGAAATCTAAACAATAATACATTTACATCGTTCACATGCCATAGAATGATAATCATAATTAATGATTAATTACAAGCCCCCCCCTTAAAAGGAACACTGTCCTCGATGTTCTTTCTCAGTAACACCTGTGATGCCTTTGTCATTCAACTGCTTCAGAAATATTGATCCTCTTTCTTGGACATGTCCTTTTTAGACTCTTGGCCTTTGTCACCTTCCTTCAATAATCTTGGACAACAAGCATATTAATCACAATTTCATGCGAAACATCTTACTGCTGTGCAAAATTCAAGAGGAAATATTTCCTAATCTGGCACAATACTTATCTGTGCAGTTCGTGAATTTTCATCCACATGGTTTTCTTATTATCTTGGCTCACTATTTTTCCTGGACATACCCATTGTGTGCATGATCCCAATCATTAGTGTATGAGAATTATCAAAGTCCCTTCTTCCTTGCGGTCACTCACCCTATAGGACCAAGCTCATGCATCCCCTTCTGTGCTATACAGTCCCTCAGGTGATCCATATTGCCTTACCAAGGCTTTCTTGCACAAGAAGAGTTCTAAAGATTTCATTGAGCCTTATAGTCGAGGCGTTCCTCAGACTTTCTCTGTCGAGGTGTCCCTTTGGCTTGTGTTTCCACAACGCAACATTTTCTAGGGATATCATGGCTCACCACATGGTTTTTCTAGTCTCAAAATTAGCCTTTTTCATGCTTTCGATCTTGACATCCTTCACTCGTCCTTCCTTGACATATATTTTTCGTCTCACCTGTATCATAGGTATACAAAAAATATGAGATATTATCATCAATTTCAAATTCACAATTTTCTTGCAAATCTGTCACCCACATATTTCCAAATTCCACACTTGTTTTCAGAATTGTTCCGCACAGGAACCAGATTCACAAGTATCGGACTTTCCTGCCCATAGAAGTTTAGATGAGAATGAAATTGTTCTTCCTTATGGGCTTACAATACTTCCATATACAAGACCCTTTTCTTCCTGCAATTTCAACATTCCTCAGCCAAACAAAGTGTTAGTTTTCCTGCACATTGTATTTTTAAAACTATGCATACTAACAGTCCAAGTCATTTTCAATTATTCAAGGGTACAAGGCAAAAGGATATATAATTATTTACATATGCATCCTTTCAACACACTAAATTTTCCCAATGCAATTTTAATTGTGAAACAAATTTAATCCACGTGCCAATATTCATGGCTACATTCATACCGAATATTCCCTTCTATTGGGTTTAAGTTTGCCACACTTATGGAAAGCATCTTGTCATGGTGTGTTGGAGCTCAAGAAGCCTCTCCACCATAGGTTTAATCATTCTCATTCACTCTTACAACAAGACTATGCTACCTTCTATAGGTTGGTCATGATCCCAAATCAGTACATATGAAACTAAAATTTTCTCTTGAATACACCCAAGCATTCTTCCCTCATTAGTAACCAGGGTGTGAACACTCATGACCACCCAAAATTCTCTTTTCTTTAACACCTATACAATGAAAGTAGAGTATTGTAAGGTCCTCCTTCCTTAATGGGAAATCCATTGTTTACCCTCTTATGTAAACATGCATTTCCTCAATGCATTCCATGCAACGTACTAACTATGAGCACCTTTATTCCCAATCTCCCTAGATTGGTCATTGTACCCACATTACTCCTTACTCATGAATTTTGCTTGCAGGAATTATAAATCATCCTTGAATGGAATAGAATTCCTCTCTCTATTGTTTATATTCATCTTTCCTAAATCCTACCCACTTGGGTAGCAATGGCATAAAATCAACCACTCAAAAATTGGTTGCATATCTTTAAGATAATGAATTTTTTTCAGAAGGGATTCTTACCAAATTATTTCATACCCTATGCCACATAGGTATGAACATTTGTATACCTGCTATGGATGCTAGGACCCTCTCTGATATTACCTCATCAGTGGTGCTTTATGGGGACTTTTAAAGTCCCTTAAACAATCTTTTAACAATAACCTTCTCATACTTGCCCTCTGCTTGAGGTTGTCCATCACTAGCAACTGTCTTTGTCAGTAGATCCAATTTATTTCTACACATGAAATACATCACAAATATATTGGTCGTCATGTAAAATAAAATTGCTTGTATCATAGTATTTAAATCAATAAAACATTTTTAGATATTCCCCAACATATCTCTATGCACTCTACCACATTACTCCTTAATGTGTTAGCTAGTGCAGTCCCAATCAAATTTTTAGTTGTATTCCATGATCATACAACCATTAACATCCTTATGAAAAAACACTTACCTGCATTAGTAAATCAATCTCTCATACCAGAGAAATACAATAAACAACAAGGAAGAGGTCAAGGAACTCTTCCCTCGTCCAACTCCTTCTACATCGCCCTGGATTTTCAGTCCAACTGAGTTATTTTCCAAGGCCTCACTTCCTTTACTTATCACAGCTTAAGAAAGCCTAGTCATTTAAATATGCTTATTTATTCATTCTCCCTTTTTCTAGCTGTACTTGTTCCCACAACTGCTCTTCTAAGGCTTACAAATATGTTAAACAATTCAGGGTTTTTAGGGTGAGAAAAGTATTCCCCCTTTTTCTCCTTTTCTTATGCGATCTACTCCCTATTGGGATATTCCTGCTCCTTTCCTTGAGCAGCCTTGGTTAGGCTGTCCCTAACCTATTGGATACATCAACATGCTCCAATAGCAAACCTTTTTGTTCATAATGAACCATGAACCTATGCATTTTGCACATTACCATTTAGTTATCAGAATGGTCAACCTTCATTTGTTAGTTTTCCACTCATACGTTATACACGTGCATAATTTGCACGTTTAACATCACACATTCATACCTATTTAGTCTTAATATCAATCCTTATATCAAGCAACCTTATGATGCATAAAATCCATGCACTCAGGCATAAATAAACGCATCTAAACATTCATCATGCAAACTCACTTCTTGCACCTTTTCCATGTCAATCATACACATGGACATATCATACTTCTAGATCCTTCTCCCAAGGATCTTCCAATCATTCTTATGATAACTCTCATAGAGATACTCATCATTGAGTTGCTCTCTCTATTGAGAGATTGCAGTCATTCACATGATATCCACATGGAAGCTTAATCAGACATAGTCATAACTATGTTCCCCCTTCTGCTCAACAACTAGTGAGGATGAATTGTTTCCTCAACTAGTATAAAGTTATTCAACAACCTAGAAATACAATCTGGGAAATTCCAACAATGCCCAAGGAAAAAATACAACTTATCAAGCTTCTAACTAGTCTTGATCAGTAGAATTTTTGATCAAGGGAATTCTTTTCTAGAGTCCCTCTCACTACTACTTGAGCATAATAAGCCATACCTTATATGGATACTATCCACTTATGGAAGTCATCCTGACCCCTTGGTAATATAGAAGTGCCCCAACACTTCCTCTACCTCATTCAGGATCAACATTTCATTACTCCTTCTACCTTATCCTCATATAGAATTATGTACTCAACATCATCAACCTTTTACTTATGCTTCCATAGTCAGATCATCACTAACCATATGATCACCATATTTTACATTCAATGGTAGAATATAATAAGTATTTATGCATGTCATATGCCTGCTCTATCCTTGCGATATGCATTTCAACATATCATCGTTCACCAAGCATTATACCCATGTCTGCAGTGAAGACGGGTTCCACTTACTTACCTCTTGAATTTTCATGCATAGACCTACCCTTAGTTAATGAGGATTTACACTTCTTTAGAATAACCATGAGCTTATGAACTTACTCATGTCATTTCACTTCTTCCATGAGGTTTATTCTCAGTCCTCACGACTCCTTCTATTTTACGAAGAGGGATTACCCCAATAGGAAGTTTTTTTTTTCCAGTTATAACATGTCAAGTAGGTTGATCTCACCAACTCCAATAAGGTCTCTAGGAATGGAGGATTGTAATCCCAATGAAAAATCCTTCATTTAATCAACACTTTTAATTAACAAAGGCTTCATAAGTCCACTTTTTAGGCAATTCCTGCCACTTATTCAGTCCATTTTCCTTCTGGACTCAAATACTCCTTAAAATAGGTTTATGCCATTTGCATCCAAGTTTTTATTATTATTTCCACTTGGCATAATCCCACTTTTGTAGTACTGGCTATCATTTCCCAAAAGAAATGATAGTCTTCTTCTGCCATATTCTAGCATGATTCAATCTTGTTGGGTAAAATCCCAACTGAATTTTAGTCTTCATCTTTCTCCTCGAGGAAATTATGAAGATAATTTTTGTATGGCAGTAATATTCTCAACATGATCATCTTAGTCTTGGTAAACTAGTCTTAAGACTATTCCCCGATCCATCCAGGCATGTGTTTGAATCATGCTCTGCTAGATGTGGTAGGGCAGGGTGCCCTCTCCCTTAAAGTTTTCTAAGAAAGAGAACAAAATCACTTGAATATTTCGTGAGCCCAAGTAGTCCAAGTGTTGTTGCCCGCTATGATACTAATTTGTAACACACACAACCCCTTGAGTACCTTTTTAAGGGATGGGGCATCAAAATTTCAGTTTTCTTCATCTTCTCGAATCCTCTTCCTGAGGTTTCCATTACCTTCTGCGCGTCAATATATTTCCAATGACTATTACCATGCTCAAATCCAAGCTCTGGATCACAAGTTATGCCCTTCCGAAGCTATTCAGTCGTAATTGGTCAAAGGCCACATGGCGTTGACATGGGTCCATCTCATTCATACCATCCAAAGTTCCCCGAAGTCCCATAGTTTCCATTGCTCTTGCATACATTTGTGGAAATCCATCCACTGTTAAATCCAACGGTGGAACAACGCCCTTGTTTAACACACAGGATTATGAGAATTTAGCATTTAGTGCTTCGACGTTGAATGCCCCTTTATCTTTCTATGCACATATCCTCCGAACTCCCGAAATATTTCCACGTAGCTCCGACATTCGACCCCTTTATCTTATTAAATCACACCACTCCAAACCTCCGGAGTCTCGAATTCCCGGACTCTCGAAGGGTCCACACTTACACATGGAAACACATTAAACATAGGGGAAGGGACAAGTGGGTCTAGTCCTTTGGCCGAGTTAATCCCCAACTTTCCAGCACCCAAATTTTCTTGAAGTCTTGAACTCTCGGTGGTTCCGGGTACTCCATCAGTTGTTAGTCCATGCGAACATGCGCCAGGGGGATGAAATGTGACAAGGGAAGAAATGGCACATGGCCCCATCAATGGGTGACATGTGTCACTTTCTGTCTATGAAGGGCACAAATCAGGATGACACGTGGCCCCATCAATGGGTGACATGTGTCACTTTCTAATGGGCTCATAGGGTCTATGAAAGGCACGAATCAGAATGACACGTGACACGTAGAATGCTGGTCCACACCACCCTAGATGACATCATCATGCCATGTCACTCCGGATTGACAACCTTCCAATGCCCCTTGTATCCCACGGTCGAGATATTTCCATGTAGGTCCATATATCTATGACCTCCATTACTTCACAACTTCGACGTTCGGGGGATCCACTATGTAACCTCCTCTTTACTCTCGGAGTGGTCAGAACCAGGATGACCAGAGTCTAAATCCAACGTCCAGGAAAAGTCTTGAAGTGTCCTTGGATCTACGCTCTCGTCACTTCGTGACTTCACCGTTCGAGAGTTCTACCCTCTCCACACTCCTTTTCTCCCAGAGTAGGACTTCACCGAAGTGCTATATGCAAGTGCTTCCACTGGTTGATTGGAAAGTTGAGAGAGGTTCTCAATGGACTCCCCAGATCAACGACTCAAAACTTTAGCTCCTGGGTCCCTAGGTTTCAGTGTTAGACCACTCCTAGAGGGACACCTGTCGACCCAAAACACACTTGAAAGATGCGTGGCACCTTCCTCAGTTTACCAACACCTCTTTACTATGTCACAAGGCCACCACACATGGCATCATAATTTCTTGATGTGTGGATCCCCACTTTCTCTCGACGTGATACACACGTCCCCATGATCAAATGACCAAGAGGGGTCTCGAAGGATTCTTAGATCGATGACCCACATTACTTCTCCAGGCTCTGGGCTTCGGAGCTTTCCACACCTTGAACCACACTTCCTTCCAAAGTTTCAAACTTTGAACACGCGAAGGAATTTAATCAATGGTCCACGTGTCCTCTATAATGGGCAGTCGATATCTACTCCGACCTTCGAGAGTTGTTGACCCAAAGTGAAACACAACTAAGATATTCCGAAGCACCGAACTTTGAACCACGCTCAATCTGTTGCCATGTGCACCTTCCACCAACGAATAGGATTTTCTCCAGCTTGCAGAGCTTCAGGAAACTTGCACGCTCTTGTGATTGAACTTCAATTTTGTCAGATAACCAGAATTCATGATAAACGTTGATCTACGGACATGCGTCCCTCTACTACCAGTGGCCCAAATTAACTTCGTGACTCCAACATTCGGGGTTCTAGTGCTATAAAACTTCTATTCTCCCAAATTGGTCAACTCCAGACTAACCATGGCATAGATCCAATGGCCAAGGGGGAATCCTGAATATGCTCATATATACGTATCATGTTACTTCACGTCTGAGGGGTGGATTAGGGTTTAGCAAGTGGATGAATCCTATGAGGATGGGTAATTGATCACCAGCTGCCAGTCATCCGTTAAGTTACCAGTTTGATAGGTCACCTTTGACATAATTTGGATGTTATGAGGATTCCAACATCCTGAAGCTCCAGACCCCCGAGGCCCCGTAGCTAAGAAGGCTTAACTCCTGCTGGGCATAGCGCTAGGTTCCATGGTCCTGATCATATAAGGTTTTCAAAAAGTTCCGAGGGCTACACCCTTGGTTCTTAGTCAAAATTTGGTTAAGGTTGTGTGCATGAGCCCGCGACTACTTGGATGACTAGTTTGAAGGAAGCACCCTCCATTCACAGAAATTAGGTTCTAAAATAGGGAAAGGTATTTTCGAAGGATCAATGGGACTGTAGCAGTCTAGCAGAGTTTGCCCCGACTCTAGGTCTGTGAATTTGACCCCTAGGAAAAATACCTTTAATATTTCCCAACCATCCCAGATGCCACACTTATCATCTTAAAACCGTTCGAAGGAAATAGTTTATAGAAGAAAAATAAGCATTATAACCATTAATTTCATGTGAGACAAAAATAATGACAATTACAGACATTCAAATCATGCATTTCAATCCAAGTGCATAGGGTAAAGGAAATACTTATCTATTACAGTTGATCACCAACCAACTGACTGTGGGTGTTTCCCTATCCACCCAACCATAGGATCAGAGGAATTCATTCTTATCACTCTGGCCATCCCCATTCCAAGCCATGATATCACTAGGGAACCTTTGCAGTTTCTCATAGGTTCTTTCTCTATCACAACCTTTGTGAGGTTTATCAAATTCTCCCTCAGCATCAAACTCGTGACCTTCTGCTCAGGTCCTGTTATCTGCAATTACTTCTAGATCCTTTCTCTTGTTCTTTCCTTTTAAACAAAATGAATTAAATCCTTCTGTTCTTCTTCTCAGCAGGAGAGCCTCATGCACTCCTCTTTCTCTATGCATATCCAGGTTGCCCATTCCTGTCCTGATATGTCTCACTCTTGTCTCTTTCTTGTGTATTCTTGCACGCCTTTTTCCTCTCCAAGAAGATTCTAGACCCGTCCTGTTCCTTCTATCATAAGAAACTCAGGTTAGTCTAGGCCTAGAGGAATTTGTGGTACTTCGGGCTGACAGTCTTCTGTCTCCTCAGCTAGACCCTCCATGCTTTCATTCATGGGGGTAGTTGATTGTTCAACCACTAGTCCTTATTTCATTAACTGGTTTTTTCTTGGGATCAGGATGAGGCTTATTATTTTAACAAAGATAATTTGGGTCATTTTGACATAATGAACCCTCTCTACTGTTCCCTAACTCTTTTCTATAGTGATATCATGGCCAATACTTCAAGGCTTCACCCCAACAATCAGTCATTGGAAATATTAACAATAATACATTTACACCATTCACATGCCATAGTATGGTAATAATAATTAATGATTAATTACAAGTTGAGGGAAACATGGGTATTACACCATAGAGTCTTGGGGATTAGTAGGGGTGTATACAATCCTATATTTTGGCTCCTTCCTTTGGCGAGTTGGAAAATTCTACAACAGTCAAAAAATTTCTTAACATCCTTGTTGATGCTAGGAAAAAAATATCTTTCCTTCACCAACATTGTGGTTTTATCAATGCCAAAATTTCCACCTAAACCTCTGTTATGAAACTCTTTAACAATATTCAGCCGCAATGAACTTCGTGGAATGCACAAACTTTGGTTATTGAACAAGAAACCTTCTTGGATGTGAAAATACAAATATGGTTTTCTATTTATGCTTCAAGGTGATTTGCATTTTTTCCAAGCCTTTGCAAAATCTTCATCTTCTGCATACAATTCTTTCATACATTCCAAGCCAACAACTTCAACTGAAAAAGTATTTAGAAACATTATTGAGTGGCTCAATGCATCTACAACTTTATTTGACTTTCCAAACCTGTACTCAAACAAATGAGTAGCTTTCAAAAAATTATATCCATTTGGAATGATTTTGATTTAACTTACCTTGACTATTGATGTACTACAACACCTTATGATTAGTAAATAAGACAAAATCCTTTGGTAGCAAGTAATGTATCCATTTCTTCAAATCTTGTACAGTCACATAAATTTATTGATTATAAACATAGTAATACTTCTTAGCATCATTTAATTTCTCGTTGAAGAATGCAATTGGTCTTCCTTCTTGGCTCAAAACTACTCCAATGGTTGGTCCACTTGCATCATAGTCCACTTGAAATTCCTTATTGAAATATGTATGTAGCGTACCCAATGCCCAGTTGAGCAACATTACATGCATAAACTCATTAAATTATTAAGATTTACTGCTAATCAAATTCCTATAGCTTACCAGCCACATATCACACAAGTATTTGACCATTTGATTGATACTACAATTCTAAATGCATCTAACAATGCATATTAAACATGAATACAATTTTTCAAGCAAAAAAGAACACACAACATTCATATAATCTATTTACATAGTGGAATTTAACATAAGAATAGAACATAAACACTTATATGTTAATGATTAACCAATTGGCTGCAAACAAAGGATGAAATTCCCAGCCATAGGCACTGCTGATCATTTTATCTCATTAGAAATCCACCCCTGAGATGAGGATATGAGTCCACAAGGAGATCCAACCCACAAGCTATCCACTCTCCACACAGAGAAGCCCCAAACCTAGGTTCTAGTCTCACAACAGTTCCAAACCTTCAACTCTCTCTTTTCCCCACAACTTGCACTACCCAAGGAATATACCCCCTTCACTACTAACAGTCTCTCGGGCTGTACCATTCATTTATTAGGGTAAATAGTGCATTTGGTTGGCCAGGAATCACTTAGCTGGGAACTCTAGGAGCTCTCAATTGTTTCATAATTTCTCACAGCAGGCTTCACAAGGCTCCGAGTCATTTTCTCCACAGAAAATTGTACCACAGGCTCACAATCTGATTTATAGGCACACAAGCTTCTTTCTTAGCATTAAAAAAAATACAAACAATGGATGCCTTCAGGTATACCATGGTTGGTCCTCTTCCTAGACCTTTGCTCCTCCTTTTCTTCCCAAAATCTGCATGTAAAAATTGTCCCTTTTTTTCATGCAAATTTCCTCTTCTTTTTTTCTTGCTTAACTCACAATATTCTCAAGCATGACTGTACCTCAGCCCATTCTCTCCAATAAGTTTAATGATTGGCCTCTCATACACTCAATCAACAAATAGAGGGTTATACATAAAGATAATAATTTCAGGAATGTGGGTTGGATTAATACCCATGAATAATTCCCCCTTGTACCCCTCTCTCTTATGGAATAATAAAAGCCCATCGTTATTTATCTCTTTTGTATCGCAGCCAACTATTATTAATTTTATTAATTATTTCAATGTTCATAATATGAAAATCAACCCCCCATCACATTAAATCAATACAGGCTCTTCGTCCCAATGCATCAACTCACTAGCCTAATTCACATTTATATAATTACATTATAATTAATATGGATTATAAATAGGGATGTTACATCCCCTCCCCCTAATATTTTCACTTCCCTTAGTGCACAACACCCTACATGTGTACTTTCATTTTACAATACTGACTCCTCAACCAATAAACAACATATAGTCTCTCTGGCCTGAAATCACACAAGAATTCCAGCCTAAACAAATTACATAGGCACTGTGGCCCCAATACCACAGATACATAGTCACATTTGGCCCCCAAAATCACAATAAAAAGGCACCTTGGTTCGAAAAATATACATAAGCCACTGGAATTCTCCTACAACTATCTCGATTTCCACTAGCCCTCTCCCCATTGACCTGGCCAACCCAAGGAATCGTGTCCCATTCGTTTATCAAGGTTGACCCAAGGAAGGTTCCCCCTTCACTATCCTTAGTCCCTCGAGTTTCACCATTCATTTATCAAGGTCTCTCTAGCATAGGTAACTAGGAATCTCATTGCTGGGAACTTAAGGGACTCACTGTTAGGAAGAATATCAGTAAAATAACCAACAAAAACCTTGTTGATGTAGTGTGTGTTATAACCCTAATTTTCACCAGACATGCTTACCTGGCATCAGGCCATCTCAGATTCCTTCATTGCCAAAACACTGCTGAACAACTCTTCTTAAAAACCCCTTTTATAAATGCCCACATGCCCTGCTCCATTACTGCATGCGTGTACATGCTAGCTGACCCAAGATAGCCCGCATGTACCTACAAAAGCATGGAAAAAGGAAAGTTGCTTACAAAACACACAACTTTGGGTAATTTAACTAAACCTTACGGTCATGCATGGACGGTCACTCGACCAAATACCTAGCTTATTATAGCCTATAAAAGAAGGGGTAGGAGTCCCATTTGAAAGGAGGAGAATCATAGTAAAGAAACTATACCCGATTAAGCATTCCCTTTGTCCCAACCTTTATCCATCCTTGTGAAAAGAGAAGTATAGAGAAAAGTAGTTGGAATGATCCGGATTTTATGAGCAGAATGAAATGAATACATATTATTAACAGGTGCTTAACACAAAATAACAGAGATACAGTAAAACTGGTTTTCTATTCAATAACGAAATAAGCTGAAACTGTAAAATGCAGCGGAAACAAGCTT
>SNQJ01S0025302.1:11853-36299 GCA_010110895.2 Picea sitchensis
ATAGAATAAGGCAGATGTAAGAAGACCTAATAGAAGCTTCCTCTTCTAGAAGGATCTTCCTCTAGATGCTTCTCTTGATAGACATATTTAGTATAAATAAGGGTCGAGGGTATGAAAACCCTAGCTTGGAGATTATTGTAACAAAGTGTTTCTCAACTGGAGGTTGCCCCCTCGAAGAGGCCCGTGAACATTGCTTTCTGAATCAAAGTTCTATTTCTGTTGTTGTTCTTATATCATTTCTGTGTTATTGTGGAGATTATGCTAGTTATATTACTGTTATTCTGCCATTTCTAGCATTTCATTTCTATTATGCATACTTTTTATATCTGGTATATTACAAGTGGTATTAGAGAAATTTCCTTGGTAGAAATTGTGGGATTTTTTTTTCCAGGGTAGAGACGTATTCCAGCATCTTTAAGCCACAAAGATCTAATGTTACGCGCATAAACCCGTGGTTGAGGGACCCATACACGTAGGAAATACAAGTGGTTCTTAAGCGCACATCTGTTGGCCACCCTGGTAACCCCTGTTGGTACCCCTTTGAGTGGTAGCGCATCAGACAAAACCTGTGTACGGATCGACCTAGATTTCCTGAAGACCTCTTTAGATAAACTGATCAGCCACCTGACTGCTATAGTGCCACCGAGAACAACACTCAGGAAGATACTCTATAGTACCTGGGTAGTCAGGTAGTACGGCTAAGGGTACGGTCTATCCTTCTTAGTTAGTGCCCTGAGATATTGGGCCGAGTACTACTGTTGGACCCCGCACGTATATCAGAGAGCTATAGCACAGGGAAAACCCTTATCTGTAGAACCCTTGAATACCTAACCCTTGGGGTATAGAAACATAAACAAATTAAAACAGACAAGATCTATTGCCATGCAAATGTGTTTGGGTTGCCAAGTAAATACACATTTCTTTCTGGTTAAGCATTTGGGGATTTCATCGCTGCAGTATTCTTCAGACCAGAGTATAACTCCGTAGGTGTAAAAAAAAAAAAAAAAAAAGTCTAGAAATTTGTTCACCATTATTTGAGACCTATTCCATTGGATTCATATCTTCGCCCTTATCACATTCATCCATATCATTTTTCGGCAAAAATTTTGACCCTGCCCACCCCTTTTCAGTTCACCCATTGTCATGGCCCATACCCATAGCCAAGACCTAGAAGCTCGCTTCAACACCTTGCAATTTGGTTTCCTTGAGACCCTAAAAGAAGTGAAACAACTCAATGCTATTGTTGCCTCCATTGATACATCCATCAATACAACCATAAATACATCCATGCAATCCTCAATGGAGGAAGTCAAACAAGAAATGACCACCCAGCTTGAATCTGTCTTTGCATCACTCTGCACCAAACTGAAGATCCCTACAGATGACCCTTTCTTTGACGCACCACCAAATACTGAAGGTGAACATTCCTCCCATTCCCATACCTTTCAGCCCCATCACTTTCAATGTGACCTACGCCTTCCATGGGTGGATGTGACCAAATTTGATGGCTCGGACCCCACTGGTTGGGTCACCCAAATGGAACATTATTTCTCTTTATACGACATTATAGATGACTTGGCCAAACTCCAGTATGGTGTTCTCCATCTAGATCAAGAACGTTGGCAATGGTGGCAATGGAGAGAAACTTCCCGTCAAGGGTATATTTCTTGGACCCAATTTGTGACTGAGCTTTATGAATGCTTTGACACTAACACCAACCATTTGGGCCGTTTGACAAAGTTGAAACAATTAGGAACAATAGAAGACTTCATAGCTGCATTTGAGCGCCTGTCTTTTCGAACAGAGGGCATGACTGATGCTTTCTTTTGAAAGTGTTTTATCAGTGGCCTCAAGGATGAGATTCGAGCCCATGTCCTCATGGCTCAACCTTCGAGTTGGGTGGAGGCTACTAAAAAATATAAAGAAGCACAACAGGTTGCTTCCTCTCAAAACTGTAAACCCTCCTTTATCCCTCACCCTAAACCCGTAAATCCCACTACTCCCTCCTCCCCATTAAAGATCCAAAAATTGGCCAGGGCTGAAATGGATGAATGCCAACTCAAAGGCCTTTGTTATAATTGTGATGACAAATATTTCCCGGGCCACAAGTGTAAGGAACAAAATATTTTTATGGCCATCTCTGAAGATATTTTGGAAGAGGATGTTGAAACTCCCCTTGTGCCTGAGTCACCTGAAATCACTGACATAACCCCTCCCTCAGACCCTCCCGAAGTGGAACCGATCATTTCCCTCAATGCTCTCACTAGCTTCTCCACCCCCCAAACCCTCAAGTTAATCAGTTACATCAAGCATCAGAAGGTCATCATTCTGGTTGATAGTGGAAGCACCCATAATTTTATTCATCGCTGCATTGCCCAAGAAACTCATTGTTACATCCATGGCATCAACAATTTCCAAATCATGATTGCCAATGGTGGTTTCATTGTGTTGGTGTAGACTGGCTAAGGACTTTGGGTTCCATTCTCATGGATTTTAAGGAATTAACCATGCAATTTGACTAGGAAGGCCACCAATATAAATTCCAAGGCATCACTGCTAGTTCACCTGAGGTCATTAGTTCACATCGCATGGAAAAGCTGCTCAAAAAATCTCATTCTGGTGTCATTGCCCAACTCCATGCCATACAAGCAACAAAGACACCCCCGGTGCCGCAAGGCCTCCAAGCCCTCCTTTCTAAACATCAAATGGTATTTTCCACTCCCCAAGGACTCCCTCTTTCCCACGGTGTTCATGGTCATTCCATTCCCCTTGTACCCGGAAGCATTCCTCCCAATATCCGTCTGTATCGCCACCCCTTTTCACAAAAAAATGAAATTGAGAAAATGGTCCAGGAACTCCTTACTACAGGCGTTATCCGCCCTAGTACGAGCCCTTACTCTTCTCCTGTAGTCATGGTCTTGAAGAAAGAAGTTTCTCGGAGAATGTGTCCTGACTTTCGTGCCCTCAAAAAATTGACCATTAAAGACAAATTTCCCATTCCTGTCATTGATGATCTCCTGGATGAATTGAGTGGCGTCCAATTCTTTACTAAAATTGATCTTTGCTCGGGCTATCACCAGATACGTATGAAAGAGGAAGACATTCCCAAGATGACCTTTTGAACTCATGAGGGCCACTATGAGTTTTTGGTCATGCCCTTTGGCTTGTGTAATGTCCCCTCCACCTTCCAAATCCTCATGAATCATGTCTTCCATCCTTTTCTCCTTCATTTTGTCATAGTTTTCTTTGATGATATCCTCATCTATAGCAAAACCTAGAAATACCATATTACTCATGTGGATCGAGTTCTCCATCTACTCTCTCAGCACCAAATTTTCCTAAAACAGTCTAAATGCACCTTTGGTGCCTCAGAAGTAGAATACTTGGGTCATTTGGTTGGCAAGGATGGCGTTAGGGTGGATCCAAAAGAGATTGAAGCTATGCAAGACTGGTCGCACCCAAAGACTCTCAAAATCTTGCATGGATTTTTGGGCTTAGTAGGGTATTATTGCAAGTTTGTTAAGAATTATGGAAAGATTGCAGCACCTCTCACTACTTTTCTCAAAAAGAACTCTTTCACTTGGAATCCAGTTGCTGCTCAAGCTTTCCAAACCTTGAAGATGGCCATGTGCACCACTTCGGTTCTGGCCCTTCCTGATTTCACAAAGACCTTTGTGTTGGAATGTGATGCCTCAAGGAAAGGAATCGGTGCTATCCTTATGCAAGAGGGTTGACCTTTGGCCTTCACTAGCAAGAAACTATCTAAAAGGAATCTGGGCAAACCCATCTATGAAAAGGAAATGTTGGCTATTCTGCATGCCATTGATCTGTGGCACCCTTATCTCTTGGGGCAACGTTTCCAAATTAAGATAGACCATCAAAGTCTCAAGTACTTTTTGGAACAACGCATTTCCTCCCTGGAGCAACAAAAATGGGTGACTAAACTCTTTGGATATGATTATGAGATAATTTACAAGAAATACAAAGACAATGTGGTGGCGGATGAACTATCCCAAAAATATGAGGATGAAGGATCCCTTTTTTCTCTTTCCTTCATTGTACCAAATTGGCTCCAAGCTGTTCGCCAAGAATGACTACAAGATCCCAAAAGTTCGCATCTGATCCAGCAATTGCAGACCAATGCTCCAGCTCCCCTAGGGTACTCTTGGCTCCAGGATGAGCTTCGATACAAAGGCCATTTGTATTTAAGTAAAGAATCAAATCTTAAATCCACGGTACTTTCTGAGCTTCATGCTACACCCATAGCGGGGCACTCAGGGTTCACCAAAACCTATGACAGGGTCAAACGTTCTTTTTTCTGGGATGGTATGAAACAGGACATCCGTAATTTTGTCGCTGAATGTGATGTATGTCAACACAACAAGGGAGAAACAGTCAAATCTCTGGGCACACTACAACCACTTTCGATTCCACCTACTATTTGGAAGGATATCTCTATGGACTTTATTACCGGCATACCCAAATTGGAACATAAATCAGTCATAATGGTGGTTGTGGATCACCTTTCCAAGTATGCTCATGTCTGTGCTCTTCAACACCCATTTACTGCATCCACGGTGGCTCAAATTTTGATGGACCAGGTCTTCAAGCTGCATGGCATGCTGCACTCTATTGTTTCTGATCATGACCCAACTTTCACAAGTAATTTTTGGCAAGAATTGTTCAAGCTATAGGGCACCCAATTGCATCTCAACACAGCTTATCATCCCCATACTGATGGTCAATCGGAAGTTGTCAACAAGTGTTTGGAAATATATCTGAGGTGTTTTTCCTCTGAAAAGAAAAATCAGTGGGCTCAATGATTACCCCTAGTTGAATGGTGGTACAACACTTCCTACCATATAGCTACACAAATGACTCCTTTTGAAGCGGTATATGGATAGAAGCCACCTTCATTTCTCTCATACTTACCGGGTACCTCGAAGGTCAAGGTGGTTGACCAAACACTTACATTTCGAGAGGATATTCTCTGTACCCTCAAAGAGAACTTGGTCCTAGTACAAAATCACATGAAGCAACAAGCAGATCAAGGTCCCTCTGAACGTCAATTTGCAGAAGGGGATCAGGTGTTTCTGCAACTGCAACCATACAAGAAAACTTCCCTCAAGGCCGAGCATTGTCAGAAGCTAGTGCCCAAATTTTATGGTCCTTATACAGTTCTCAAGCATGTGGGACAAGTCGCCTATCAGTTAGCTCTTCCTAGTCATTCGAAGCTACATCTTGTTTTTCATATTTCATGCTTAAAGAAGGTGATTGGAACTAGGTGCCAAATTCAAACCAACCTCCCTTAGTTAGCTGAAGAAGCATCCATTTGGCTCCAGCCAGAAGTAGTTTTGGACCAACATGAGCATCACCTACATTAGAGAACCATCAAGGAAGTGCTAGTCTAGTGGAAAGATACAACTCCAGCAGATGCCACTTGGGAACTAACTACCATTCTGCAACAGTTTCCACATCTCAAGCCTCGAGGACAAGGCTGTTTTTAAGGGGGCATACATGTTAGGGTCCTAACCCGCACATAGGTAGAGCAATATATTTGGATGTAATAAAGGTCAATATTAATAAGGCCTTTCAATAAAATAGAATAAGGTGAATGTAAGAAGACCTAATAGAAGCTTCTGCTTCTAGAAGGATCTTCCTCTAGATGCTTCTCTTGATAGACATATTTAGTATAAATAAGGGTCGAGGGTATGAAAACCCTAGCTTGGAGATTATTGTAACAAAGCGCTGCTCGACTGGAGGTTGCCCCCTCGAAGAGGCCCGTGAACATTTCTTTCTAAATAAAAGTGCTATTTCTATTGTTGTTCTTATATCATTTCTATGTTATTGTGGAGATTATGCTGGTTATATTACTGTTATTCTACCATTTCTAGCATTTCATTTCTGTTCTGCATACTTTTTATATTTGGTATATTACAATTAAGTAGAATTGAAGCCGAAGAATTCACCTTGACTATGACTGGAGATAGGTCTTGTCCTATTAATCTCTTAGCTACACATGAGGTTTATGCCAAAGGTAATATGGAAACTATCGCTGAAACCATACCGATCAATATCTCCAGAACCCCTGGCATCGTGGAGAATGTTTTTGTCGGAGTTGACTGTTCCCCTATAGAGATTCAAATCTATAGATATCTATTTAAAGAATTCCGCGACGTTTTTGCCTGGTCTTACGAGGAAATGCCAGGCATCGATCCAAAAATAGTCGAACATGAAATCACAACTTATCTAGATGCCAAGCCTATTCAGCAGAAGCTTCATCCAGTTAATCCCAGGAAAGAAGCAACCATTAAGGTTGAAGTTTAGAAACTTCTAAAAGCAAGTTTTATCTATCCTATCCATTTGACCCAATGGGTGTCAAATCCTGTGTCGGTCAATAAAAACCAGGGCACGATTCATGTATGTACGGACTTTCGTGATTTGAACAAGGCCTGTCCAAAAGATAATTTTCCCACACCATTCATCGACTAGATAATTGATGAATGTGCAGGTTGTGAGGCCTTCTCTTCCATGGACGGTTTTTCGGGGTATAATCAAATACAAATCAAACTCAAAGACTAGCACAAAATGACATTCATTTTTCCATGGGGTACATTCGCATATCGTAAGATGCCCTTTGATCTCAAAAATGCTGGAGTGACCTTTCAACGAGCCATGTATTTTGCTTTCCATGATCTCAAGCATATAGTCGATGCCTATTTAGATGATTTAGCATCTCGATCTCACAAGAGAACGGATCATCCCACACACCTCCGACTTATCTTTGAGCGATGTAGCTACTTCCGGATTCGCTTGAATCCAAACAAGTGCATCTTTTGCCTAACATCATGACGTTTCTTAGGTTTCATAGTGTCAACAACAGGGATCATGGTCGATCCTCTCAAGGTTGAGGCAATAATTGAGTTTCCTCCCCCACGCACAATCCTTCAACTTCAGAGTCTACAGGGCAAGGCGATTTTTTTAAAGCGTTTCATCACGAACTATGTCGAGATCACAAAGGGATTTATGTGCTTACTGAAGAAAGACGTTCCTTTTTATTGGGATGATTCTGCTCAATGCTCTTTTGAAGCGTTGAAACATGCCCTCACAACTGCCCCTTTGCTTCGACCAGCTAACTATAACAAAGATTTCTTATTATACCTCGCTGCAGCAGAGCCAACCATCAACATGGTATTAGTTCAGGAAGATGATTTGTTCTCAGAATATGTGAACTATTACCTAAGTCGAGGCCTAGTCAGACCAGAACTCAATTATTCTCATATCGAGAAACTTGCATTGGCAACATTCCATGCTTTTCAACGGTTCCTTCATTATGTTCTGTTTCGCAAGACCACCGTCATCACCATTGTGAATCTGTTTCAATACATGTTGACACGATGGGTAATAGGCGGGAATATCAGTAGATGGATAGCCGTCCTCCAGGAATTTGACTTAGATTTCGTTTCAGTGAAATCCAAAAAGTCACTGGTCTTCGCAGAATTTATTTCGGAACTTCCGGTTGAGTTAGGTGATGTTATGCCCGAAGAGTCGCCTATCAGAGGAGATATGTTTTTGATCGTATCTTTAGATCCCTAGTACAGAGATATACTTGTCTATATCCATACTTTGAAGTGCCCCACCTCTGCTTCTCATGATGAGCATCGTCGTATACTCCATCAGGATAAGAATTATCTTATACTTGATGATACATTGTATCAAAGAGGTGTAGACTGCATCCTGCATTGATGCCTCACTCACGAAGAAGCAGTTATCATGCTTAACGATTTCCATACCGAAGCATGTGGCGGTCATTTTTCTAGGTTGGCAGCAACCCAAAATATTTTACGAGCAGGTTACTTATGGCCAACAGTAATCAAAGATTGTATCGAATCGGTCAAGAAGTGCCACCCGTGTCAAATATTTTCTCAGAAGATGAGGGCACATCCTGCTCCCATGTTTTCTATCATCACATTTGGTCCCTTGACCAAGTGCAGGATTGATTACACTACATGCAACCCTCCTTCAGCTAGGGGGCACCATTATATCATTGTAGCTGTAGACTACTTCACGAAGTGGGTCGAAGCTGTGCCAACATTTAAATATGATGGGGAGACTACAACTCTCTTTTTATTCAACAAGATAATAGCAAGGTTCGGCGTCTTGAGAGAGATTGTCACTGACCACGGCAGTCACTTTTAGAACAAGATGATGACCTAGTTAACATCAAATATTGGATTGCGGCAAGGACATTCGTCACCCTACTATCCCCAAGAAAATGGTCAGGTGGAAGATGTAAATAAATCTCTTAAGACCATCCTACAATGAACGATCAACTTAGCCAAGTCAAATTGGCATTTGATTTTATACTCGACATTATGGGCTTACCGAATGTTTGTTAAGACTGCAACCAGTTTCTTACCTTTTCAACTCGTTTATGGGCTGGAAGAAGTCTTGCCTATCGAATGTCAGATCCCGTCCCTAAAGTTGACAGTACAATTATTGCCAGACACTTCTCCACTTGAAGAACGATTATTATACCTTGAGCGGCTCAATGAGAATCGTCGTTATGCGGCCATGGCCAACGAGGCTCACAAACATAAGGTCAAGTGTCAGTATGATCAGTCTATTTGTCCTTGGATTTTCTTTGAAGGCAACCTTGTCCTGGTCTATGACCAAGATAAGGACCCCTTGGGGGCAGGAAAATTCAAACCCATGTGGTTCAGACCTTTCATCATAAAAGAGGTTCTAAAAAAGGATGCTTATCATCTGGTCAACTTTGAGGGAAATGCTTTTGTGGAGCCTAGAAATGGGCTCTACCTCAAGAAGTATTACTCATAAGTAGGTCACCTTGGGTAACTTTTTGTAACATATGTATAGTCTTTGTACTATTACTTTCTAGTTTCTTTTGGTATTATGGATGCATCATTTTTTATGTTATCTTTTGTCACTGTGGCATATGTCAAGTGAATCAGAGGTGTTCATTGGGTATGTAGATGGTGCTAGCTGGCACACTCGGAGGCTTTCCTTCGTAGCTTTGGTAATTTTTACACCTCGAGGCCAGTTATTATCTTCTGGAGGTATATGTTTAGGTGACACCACAAACAATGTCACCGAGTATAGTACAGTTATTGAGTTTCTTCATGACACCCTGTCATTTGGTATCTCTCATCTCTGGGTCTACTTAGATGCTCAACTAGTTGTGTCTCAGTTAAATAGAGTCTACCATGTTCATGATTCGACTTTACATCGACGATTCCTTAGGGTACGTCTCTTAGAACGAAGCTTTGATTATATTACATATTTTCATGTTCTTAGGAGATTAAACCAAGTTACAGATACTCTAGCTAATCAAATTTTAGACTGGCATCTCGCACCCATATAAAATGACATACACATAAACATGTAAAATACATTTTTAAAGGAAAATATGATCCATAAGACACAAAAAGACATAAAAATCCATATATAATATCATAATCATCAGAGTACATAGGTGGACGCAAGCGCCTCAAAAATATGACCAGTAATGAGTCATGGGGCTTATACCCTCAAAAAATATATACAAGTAGTGCTCTCAGCACGTGAAAAGTCTATACTAACTAAGGTCAGGGCTTGTGGACCTTGTTGTAATGATCAAAAACATTTTCCAAATGCCAAAACAGTCGGACCCACGTCCGTGGTGCCCCCACTACATGAGGTTACATAGATGGTGGCAGATCCTCAATCTCTGCCATAGGGACTATGTGGGTGAGCAAGGTAAAGTTTCGCTTGACTCGTCTCAACACCCTCTCAGCCTCACCGGCTAGAAGCTCTCCTGCTACTGTTGGTCCCCCTACGAGGACAAGTGCGGCCCTTGGCCAAGGACGACGCCTGTTCCTCGTATAATCCACAAGTCACACTGGTCCCACATCTGCACATAATAGACATATATCTGTCAAATACTCTGGTATAAAAAAATGATATATATAAAAAACAACATAAAAATTACATATGTTTCACAAAACAAAAGAACAAAAAAACAAAAATGATGCAAACTTACCCATCTCTCCTCTCTCCTGTCCAGGAGGTACCGGTATCTCAGGATCTCTCAAGAAATCAATCCCAGCATAAGGGTAATCCTCTATGACTGGGATCTATGACGACAACCAAGCAAATAAGTCGTCATCAATGGACTCATTGGTCCTTCCACCAACCTGTCGTGGCAGTAACACTGCCCATCCACAAACCACAGGAAGAGAGGCCTGATGTCCTCGTACCACCACTCAAGGACTGAAACTAGGAACTTGTTCAAAGAAGAAAGAGCATAGAATAGTCCCGAACCCGAAGTTCCTTGCGTTCGCAACCGACAATCTGTCAGCTGCCTCTTCATACAATCCAGCAGTGTAGTGCTCCAGTCAAATATTCGTGCATTCAAGCACTGGACTGCACAGTTCATCTATGCACGGGATGCCTGATGTAGAGCTGCAGAACCAGTCATCTGCCCAATAAGCAACACAATCACCTACAGTGATAAATCGATGATCTTGCTTATTAGCACCTGAGAGCTTGATCGATCTGTACCAGCCTCATAATAAAGTCCTATCAATTCTGATATGTTATGAGGCCCTGAAGGAAATGTCCGAAAATTGACTGGTTCCCCTCTCATGGAGAGGCCAGTGAAAAAATATATTTCCTCTATAGTAGGCACCAATGAATTCCCCTCTAACATAAAGGCCTCTGCATCGGGATGCCAATAATCAACCAAGGCATTCAATAGCCTATGTTATGCTCACATAAAAGGACATAGGAAGAACTTGAGCAACCCACATTGCATTAAGGCAACAACAACATTGGGGTGTTTCCTGACCAACTCACTAATCTCCTCATGCTCTCTTTCCCTCCAGTGAACATACATCCTGCAAAAAACCAAGTTCAGGAGGGTTAACCCTTGATTTTTCATTTTTTTCCCCATTAAATAAAGGGTCCACGCAGGCTGTAATGATGACAGTCGCGTGTACACGCATGCAATTTTTCCTTTGCCCGAGTGTACACACGGCCTGTCATAAGACAACCCACGTGGACCTAGGGCCGACCTATTGAGGGTCGATGACCCCCCAAAACTTGAAACTAAAAGTATAAATAAAGGTTTAAATTGCAAGAGGAGAGAATTTATACTTACTTGGTCCAAGAAGATGGATGTTTCGTCCACTGAAGCTCCTGTAATCAATTCTTTTCACAAAGGAGCAGTTTTGGATTTTAGTCAATTTCTGAATTAACAATGGTGATAATGAGCTACCAGCTTCTATTTATAGAGTTTTTTGACCCTCTTTTTTGTCAATTTTTGGACCCTTTTGTCATTTTTTCTGAACTGAAAATCATTTAAGATGGTTCAGGATTTTTCTTTGTATGATAAAGGGAGGTATTCCTTTGGGTATTTGGATTTTTTTTTGAGATTTGGGTGTTTGGAAGGTCCTTTGGTAAAAATTCATTTTTCCCCAACTCGTTGCATTTAAGTCAGGATTCCACCCCCACTTTCTGCATCTTGTTGTCTTTTCCGCTTTGCCATAGGATTGATCCCACCGAGTTGCGACACAGAACCCTCATTACTTCTTTAGAAGTGCCGTGATTTGGTGGTAGAGCCTACCATAACATGGATGCCCTAGATATATCCTGGTCGCATGATGGTGTCCATGCTGTCACTAATGACTATAGGCTCGGGAGTCCTCCATAGTTTTTTCCTAATTACGAGTTTGAGCCTCATTTGCATGATTCCTTTCACTCTTGACCTCACCCTCGAGACTCCCAAAAAACATAACAGGTCTTCTTTTAATCCCTTTTCAGACCTTCTAAACATGAAAATATTGTCGAGCGATCTTGTGGCCTTTCACTCTTGTTAAACTGAAATTTGAAGTCACGTCTATCTGGCGGTAGTTTATCCCTTTTTTGGTCTAAACAGTCAACTGTACGAACAAAGGTATACTCTAAGGAACTTTAGTTCTCTAGAAGAGTACCCCCAGGTATCATTTTAGCCCTTTTTCAGGCCCGAGGGACTAAATATACGAAAAAGGAACCCCGACGAAGTCCATAGTTAAGCTCTTTTCAGACTCCCTAAAATTGAAAAGATCGCCGAGTGACCTTATTCTTTCACACTCGTTAAAATGGTTCAGAAGAACACCCCTGATGGAGTCCATAGTTAAGATTTTTTCAGACTCCTTAAAAATGAAAAAATGGCCGAGTGATCTTGTCTTTATCACACTCGTTAAAATGGTTTTGAATAGATGTCTTTTCGGTGCTAATTTACCCCTTTTTCGAACTGACTAGACTACCTTCAAAAAAGGTACCCCAATGGAGTCTCCTTTTACGTTTTTTAGACTCTCTAAATATGAAAAACCACCGAGCTTACCTTCTCTGGGCTCATTAAACTTACATCGAAGGACGTTACCATTGTGTGTCTTATTAATTGCATATGCATACCCACGTCTTTGGCCTAATGCCGCCTCCATGTTTCTCTCAACTTAACCATCTGAAGCATGCCCTATACAAAATCCCTATAGCACTTTGCATCTGTGTCTTGACACCTTTGGCCCTTAGAGTATTTTTCCTGAGTGTCCTTACTTTGAACATCAGTCTTGTCCCTGCGCCTCAAACTTGTATGTTTGCAACACTCATTCCTCCTTTGTAATGTAACATTCTTTTATTCTTTTTTCCAAAATTATTGAAAAAGACAAAAAAAATCAAATATACCCCAAAAAGAGGAAGGGAAAAGTATTTTCTTTGTATTGGCAGCATAATGAGTCACCCTTGGATAAAGCACATATGTCCATTTGTTCTACAAACTCTGGGATGTAATACGACCTTAGGAAGCTCTTCTTGCTACATAGAGCTGTGTCCTCCTCCATTTGGTTATTCTTCCAAACATATGGAGAGTTTGCATTGCCTCCTGCCTCGTAAACTTATGTTAATTCCATGCTTATTGAGTCTCATCATTTGTCATGCTATTATCCAAGGGAATTTTTTACCGAGCCTGAGTTGGCCCCTCTGCAGTTTGTCTCTTTCCCTCATGCTCGACCATCCCGAAAGTCCAATCAAGTCTTTGTTCGAAATCAATGAAGCCTTCAGTCTGATAATCAAGATTCTCTAGTCCATGACCGCCGAGCCGTCGAAGACCTCTAGGTAGTGAAGTCATACACTCATATTACACGCCTACCCGAGTTTTGAATATTTTGAAGTTGTTGCTCGATCTTTGAAGACCTCATCTCCAACCATCATGCCTTATCAACTTCTAGAAGATGGATACTATACATGTATATCTTTTTGATTTCGAGATGTAGCTCTGTTGTGTATTGCTCATGGCTACAATTTATATAGTTATATGACATGGATCTATAGTGTATTTGATTGGTAGCCATGATTTTATTTTATCCCGAGCATGGGTATTCCCGCCTCGGTGAGACAATTATTATTTTGCAGACGACACCTCCCAATTTTTGGTCCCTGAGCTCACTTGTTCGGCACATCGGTGAATATTGTTAATGTATTTCAGCCATTAAATGCTCTTCTGACCTCATACATTAGGGGGCATATGTTATAACCCTAATTTTCACTAGACATGCTTACCTGGCATCAAGCCATCTCAGATTCCTTCTTTGCCAAAACACTGTTGAACAACTCTTCTTAAAAACCCCTTTTATAAATACCCATGCGCCCTGCTCCATTACTACACATGTGTACACGCTAGCTAACCCAAGACAACCCACGTGTACCTACAAAAGCATAGAAAAAGGAAAGTTGTTGATGGAACACACAGCTTTGGGTAAGTTAACTAAATCTTTCAGCCATGCATGGCCAGTCACTCGACCAAATACCTAGCTTCTTCTAGCCTATAAAAGAAGGGTTAGGGGTCCCATTTGAAAGGAGGAGAATCATAGTAAAGAAACTATACCCGATTAAGCATTCCCTTTGTCCCAACCTTTAGCCATCCTTGTGCAAAGAGAAGTATAGAGCAAAGCAGTTGGAATACAGTGGAAGAAGAGCCCAGGACCAGGATCGAAGAGCAATGGCTGACTTTATCATTGTAAGGTATCATTGTGAAGTTAATAAAATAATTGCTTTTCCCATCCCGCCATATGGGATTGTCATTATTGGAATATTGATTTTATGATTGATTCAATATCTAACCTATTAGTTCATAGATCAAATGCATGTGGAGTTCTTTGTTTGTCTTTAGTGAATACAGGTCAGCATTGGGAGGAGAGTTGTAGTCAAAGAACGACCAAGCACGAAAAGGGATCGACATCAAAAAACAAAAAATAAGGTATGTCAACTTAATCTCTTGAGCCTTGTATTTACATATGAGTAATGGGGTTTAGGCATGGGATGATAGTAAAATTTAAGAATCTTTAAGTCATTTCTGGATGCATAATAAAACCCTTAGTGCTAGTCCGTAGGAGGGATTTCCCACCCACAATAGTGTGACTCACACAAGAGTGCATTCTTTAGGCGTAACAACCTGTTTCTTCGAAAGTGAAACTCACACTAGATTTCACTCTTCAGGCCTGACAACTTGGTCCTTCGACATTACAATTCACACTAGATTTCACTCTTCAGACCTAACAACCTGGTTCTTTGACAATGCAACTCACCCATGAATTCATTTTTCAGGCCCTACAACCTAGTTCTTCGACCATGCAACTCACACTAGAGTCCACTCTTCAAGCCTGATAACTTGATTCTTTGACAGTGTAATTCACCCTCTAGGATCAAGCATCCCTTTCACTGTTATACAACTCCTTAGAAAATCCATTATTTGCCAAGGTGTTCTCATGCAAAAAAATGCCAACTTGCTGCTAGAATTCCACTGGAAATATATAACTCGTGGAAATCATCCCATCTGCATTACATGCATACAATTTAATATGAGACATCATCATATAGTTATACAATTTCAAATCTATTTTACACAAGATTTTTTTTTTTCCCAAACATGAGTCTTTTTTCTCATAACATTTTGTCTCTTGTAGCAGTAGATATCATTTTTCCTTATGGGATTATATCCCTGCCATATCCAAGACCATTTCCCCTACAATTTTCTCAATTCCTTGCAACCAAACAAATTGTTAGTATATCGTAACAATTTTCAATTATTAATTTCTCAAATTTGGTTATACAGGAAAATAAAAATCCCCACACATGATATTTCTGCTTATTATGTTCGGTTCTTGCAACTATAGATATCAACCTTTCTTACGTGCATAAATCATTTCCATATTCAAGACCATTCTTCCTGCAATTTCCTAAACTTTCTTGTAGCCAAAAATGATTGTTAGCACTCATGCATATTTTTAGCAGTTCATGAAATGATATCAAAATTGTATCTACCAAGCAATTCAATCATTTCCAACCATTATTCACATTAAAATGGAATTCTACCATTCATCATATTATCTATAATAATAATATCATTCATTGTACATGCATTATAAACACATCAAGATTTTCATAATGCAATCAAACTTTACCAATAAATACAACCAATGTGCCAATAATCTTGGCCACATCTACACAATGCATCATTGCATTGATTTTGGAATACCCTATGTTCATGTCATGTATTACACCATGTAAGTTGGAAGGTATGGCCCATGACTCAATACACCATCCAAACTCTTCCCCACAACCCGTCTGATCCTTTGGATACCTTTCTCTTCAACCCATACACAACACTAGGAACATAATCTCTTAGTGTTATTTAGTGTAGGAAAAAAGGTTGCATTCTAAACCTCAGTTACATAGGGAATAACCATTATGCACTTGGATGGTACTATTTCCATATCCAAACTCATCATGGCCTCACATATGACCATCTCAAATGACATTCATTGTTACAACATGAGTAATGTCTCATGAATTAACTCGGTTATGAATTCATAACCAACATAACACAACATGTAATTAAATTTCCCATAAATGCATCCAAGCAACAATTAATATTTTCATACTCAAGGCCTCCTGCCTTTTCATCAATTCAAATATTGATATTAGAATGAGGGATTTCTTACCTTCATTCCCTTCAACATTTATACATTATAACAACCCCAAATGCATACCTGCATGGATTTTATCAACTTACTTGATGCTACATGATCAACTGGTATTTTGCAGAAGCTCACATGGTCCTTTTTCCAGTCTCTTGATCAACATTCCCACCATCCTCATTTTGTCTTCATATGGATGGATACCATAAAAAACAATATCATCGTGCTATAATAATCAATTTCTTTAATACACAATCGATCATTAGATTTATTCAAATATCATAGTCATCATTATTTCATACATAATACTCTTAGTCTATACTCATGCCACCGACATGTTCAGGTATGTCCATATGCACTAACACACATTAGTATGCACTAAGCATTTTATATTTCATGCACATGGATTCTATCTTTATTGGATGAATCATGCATCAATTCTATCATGCACTCCAATGCATATCCATTTCATATTAAGCAATTATTTAGCTTTATTGTTGTATATGGATGTCCTTGAATTTCTATAGAACCTTGCTGCCCTGTGCATTGTTGTTTTTCTCAACTTTTCCCCACTGGCCCCTATTCTACACCCGCTAGCCAATCCTCACTTGGTCATTTTGCATTTCTAGCCACTATTTGGTCCACTAGTGCTGCCATCTCGCAACTACTTTATGCGAAGAACCCTATCCCAACATCTTTTGGCTAAATTATCAATATTCATAGTGTTGTAAGATGCATTATTCCAGCTGAACATTAACACTGCAATCTAATTAACAACTGCCCATTTTTCTTGACCAAACCAGTTTTGGAATACCATTATCATTGACTGACATTTCAACATTATGAAATACTTCTTTCATGTCTTCTTTCTAATATTCTTTGCCTCTGATGGATTTTATCAATATTAAATATCTCTCTTCACTTCATTGATGTATTCGCTGTGAAGCATTTTTTTTTTTTGGCCATTCAAGACCACCCTGCTCTAATGGAAATGCCACCCTTTTCCGTTTGCACCTGTACCTTGCTTTTCCTGTGCAATCTGATAATAGAGGCATCTTTCTTGCTTGTGTAATTTTATACAAGAGTTTCTAGATCATATCTGACAATTCCTTCTTCCTACATTTCCATGATTTCTCATAGATATGACTGATCCAACCATAAGTCACACCTCATCTCATGATATTCTTTATCCTTCTCTTGCATCAAGATTTGTTTCCTTTACTATATTTATATCTTCAAGGTTATGGGGTCCTCCTTGATTCTCGTGCATGCAATGACATTATTTACTTTTTGGGTTCATACCCTATGTAAAAATATCTATTGACATTCCTTTGCAAGCCATGCATTGTCTATAGCATTTGAATACTAATATTCCTTTGCTTTTATTTAGACCCTTGAAAACCTTGCAACACCTTCCCCAGACTTTCCTTTGTAGCTCTTTGATGATTCAACCATTTGCACAAGATTGACCCCTTTTCTACCTAATGAACCTTGGGATTAAGTTAGAACATACCCACACAATTGTTAGTTGTGTAATCTTATCCTCTTTCTAGATATCCTTTTCACAAAACACTCTATGTAGAGTGCTCTTCAGCTTAATGACAATGCCCTGTTCATTAGCTTAACATCTCTTTTGTCATGATATTTCTCTTGAAGTTCATCTCTAGGATTATACATAGGTACTATCCTAAGCATATACACTCTTAATTACATAAAAATCACCTTTCGCACTCACCTCTATCATTGGGAAGGTTCCTCCAAACTTGACACTATTTAGAAAAATCTTCACATCAAGTAATTACATGGTTCATGGAATCCAATTCCGGTTTTCATTACTTTCCTCGTATATTTTTATTACCTCAAACAACTTATATAAGCTTCTTCCATGTTTCCATAACTCCTCAAGAACTTTCCAATGACTATTTTTTTTCTCAAATCCGAGCTCCGAGCTGCAAGTTATGGTACAAAGAAGTTTAGGTTGTTTTACTCAATTTACTCATGTATGCTACACGTGTCTTATTTTTATTCTTGTGCATTTTCATGTACCCATACTCAAAATATGACTCTATCGTTAGCTTCTATGGGTCATAAGTTTTCCATGGACTGCTCATATTCTCCAAATGGACTTATGAGCATAGAGTTATGCCCTATGGAAGTAATACTGGTGCCAAAATTTTACCCTGACTATTTTGGCTGTAACTTTCTCATACGAGCTCCGTTTTGTGAACCATTTAGGTCACTGGATAACTCTCTTTGAGTTATTTTATTTGAGATGTAGAGGCATAGTGTACCTTGGTTATGAAAGTAAGTGAATATCAAGGAAGAAAAGGCAGAATGTGAACTGTGTGGAAGACATAGTGACGGTTATTGGGTTGAAGTGAGCAAAAGAGAAGAAAAGATGGAGCAAAGTAAAAGGAAGCAAGCCGTTGAACAAGGAGATCAAGGATGACAGATCAACAGTAAATAAGGACTATGGAAAAATCAACAAGCAGGAAAATCCATCGTTGGATGCTTTGGAGCACCACGTGAGAAGGAAGGAAAGACAGGTTGGCGAAGCCCTGAAAACACGGGTTAAGGTGACCTAGGGTTTTAGACACCTAGGGTTTTGGAATCTAGGGTTTGTGACACCTAGGTTTCGACCTAAGGGTGTCAATGAGATATTGTAATGTATAAATAGAGGTCTAAAGAACCTGGTTTGGGTTGTTGTTGATGTTGGGATCATTGTTGTTGTCTTTGTCATTGTGTGATCGACTGAGTAATATTGAGTGAGAGAGAAGTGCTGAGTAGGAGAGCCTTCTGTATTGTAATATCTTCAGCTGGGTGCGAAGATCAACCCTGCAACTAGGAGCATAGGGAGGGAAGAGATAGAGAGGATAAGAAAGAGGATCTGCTAGCTAAGAGTCCAGACAAGAACTGTGTGCTTAATATTAATACATTATAAAGAACAGTTCTGTGGACGTAGCCCTAGAGAAAGGGTGAACCACGTATATCTTTTGTCGTATGTGTGATTGGTGCTTTGTTCCTTGTTGTCTGATATAATGTTATTGCATTACTATGTTAGATCTGATAGATATATCTTGCGCAATAAATTGTAGGAAGATAAAGAATACTAGATTGTTGTGTGCCGATCACTTTGAATCCACTTTACATTCCTTCTGGTTGTAGACATATCTGTCCTGCAACCCCCTCATAGCTACTTCAGGTGAGACTGCATCTGCCTCACAGGTGTTGTTGAAAGGGCTAGTAGCCAGCGCTTGTTGGTGCACTCTTGGAGCTGAACCCTAGGTCTGCCCCTGTGCCAACAAATGGTTCTGTTGCTGAGACAAGAATATTCTTGAAGGAATGTCAAGGTGGTTTCCATCAAAGACAAAAATTCAAAAGTGGATAGAGGATCAAGAAAAGCACTTTTCTGAAGCCTAGAACAAGAACCCTAATATTAGTACAGAGGATTGGTTGGAGAGATATATCTTTACTAATATACATGGAATTTTCTTTGGAGGAATCCATCAGGAGCTATATGAGTGGTTAGATAGGTTAGCAGATACCCAGTTTGAGATCATATCTAGACCTCCTGTGGTTTGGATGCCGGTGCTGATCAGGAAGGTCAAGAGAGTTGATAACATCATATCACGAGCAGTAGATCACTAGTTTGGTAGAACAATTGGAGGGTACATCACTGAGTTTTTTGTTGATAGAGTAGAGTCATATAGCCAAGCCGAGAGATAATTCTTCAAGGGACCCAGACGAAACTTTTTACACTTTCTAAAGTTGAGAATAAAGATGCTATTGCATGAGAAGAACATTTTGAATATACAGTAGATTGGTCAGATTTGGAAAAGCTAATGTTCAAAAATTCGAACAACGACAATGACACAGAGGCTGGACATACGCGTAGTGGAAAAGAGTTTAGAGAAGTTCATCTTGCGAACTTGTTCAAGAAGAACTACGGGGACGAGGGTTTCTACAGTGGAGAAGAGACAGATCTGACGGATGAAGAGCATTCAGAACCTGCTAGGGAAAAGGAAGGGAGAGATGAAGAACCTCGCCAGGACGAGCCAGAAACTTCAAGAACTGTGCAAACTGCTAAAGTAAGCACTATTATCCCTCCTGTTGATTCAGTAACATTAATCAATCAGAGTAATCCAAGCCACCAGAGCATTCATATAACTGTCACTAGTAGTCCACCACATACTCAGTCAAGAACCCTAGGAAGATCTATGGCAGATGAGATGAGGCTCCCTATTTTTAGGAGAGATGGGTCTGAAGAACCTGATCAACACTGGTTCCTATGTGAAGCCATATGGAATATTGAAAATGTCACCGATGAAGCTGTTAAAATAAATTAGTTTAGTACTACCCTAAGGGATCACGTATTGAGCTGGTACATGAATCTTGTTCAAGGACTTGCATAGCCTAAGTCATTGAATCAGATCAAGAATGCGTTGATTGCAGAGTTCAAGAATCCCAAATCAGAGTCATAATGTATCACAGAGCTGAAAGAGATCAAGAAGAAGGTAACCGAACCCGTTTGGGAATTCGATCAAAGATTCAAGACCTTAATAGGCTGATTGACATTTCAGATCCCAGATGAGCAGAACAAAGAATGGTTCATTTCTTCTCTCTTATCACACATCAGAGTTCCTCTGATGCAACAAAATATTGCTTCATAGGCTGAGGCACTGGAGATCTCCATGAAGTTAGAATCATCCCCTATGAGAGAGTCCATCTCAAGTATGATTCAAATCTTGAGTCAGCAAACTAGTTTGTCTCTACGGGTAGAAGATATGAAAAAAGACAAGGGAAAAGATAAAAGAGAAGACATTTGGTGTGTCAGATGCAGATCAGAAGGCCATGAAAAGGGACACTGTCCCTTATTCCATGAATACTTGGCCTCTGGAGCTCCGATCCCTTTGAAGCAAGTCACCTTACCCTGGTGTGAGGTATGCAGAAATAGACATCGCCCTGGGGAGTGCTATTACATGCAAAAGTATGTTCAGACACCCAAAAATTTGTATTGCACGTTATGTAAGTCCGTGGGACATGATGATAGGGATTTTAGGGCTTACGATATCATTCATTAAAGGTCAAGAGACATATACAAAATTCAAGTCAAAGTACAACAAGAAGGAAACACTATGCAATATAAATCCCCTGGGAGAGGAAACTTCAATCCTCGCGGTGGATTTAAACGACAAGGACAAGGAGAAGGTATAGGTCAAGGCCAAGGACAGATAATCCGTGATAACTGCACACAACTAGGACACTTGGCAAGGGACTTTTAGAACCCTTGTACCACTTGCAACTATTGCAACTCCTTCGAGCATGTTATCGAGGAATGTCCAACATTGCTGACTAAGCTTCAGGAATGACGAGGACCTTAGCAGAACCTGTAAGTGCAACTGATATATGATGAACCTCATGGAGAAGAACCTAGAGTCACTATTATCACTAGAGGACATTGACGGAGTAAGAACGTTTGCAGACTTTGAGGTAATTGAGATAGTTGATGATAACTTCTCTTTCAATAATTCCACTGTGGTTGATTTAAAGAAAAGACGTATGAAATTTGAAAGATATGGCCTTAGGGTCATTGCACCTTTAGATCCAAACCAAGGTCAGCGATACAAAGAACCTATGAAAGAAGAAGACCCTGCATATGAACTGGAAAACATATACAAACTAACAACCAGAAAACAGGATTACATTAATCCTACAATTGATGGAAAGCTAAGCTGGTGAAGTGACAACATATGTTCATTAGACTCAGAAGAAGCACTGGAGAACTGGAAGAACAAAATGTGTGAAGTATCTACAAGGATATGTGCTAGATTAACCATAGAAGTTCGCTGGATCGACACAACAGTGAGTAACTTGCCCACTTTTGATGGTCTGAATCCTTTAGAAGCCTTCTTAGTGGACTTTGAAGCAAGTGTACCAACGCAACAAATATTGTTGGCAATGGATGAGGCCTTGAAAGCCACACTAGCAAGATGGTGGGGGACACACAAAAACAACATTACATAATGGGTACATTTCCATAGCTTGATGACCACGCGGTTCTCAGCACAAGTGGAAGGCTGCGAAGTTCAGTACATAGGTCGAAGTTTCCCAAAGGACCATGTGTGAAGTTGCGAGGAATCCTGGACAAACATTCCTCAAGAGCAGTGGGTTCACAAGTTCATTAACACACTAGACACAACCCTTATCAACTGGTACCTTCAAGAGGAGCTGCGCCTCAACATTGCAGATTGGGAAGGTATGACTCAGAATTTTGTGACCACATTCTTATTTGAAATTCAATATCCTTTAGTAGATCAAGCATTATGGATCATAAGACACAAGGTATTCGAGGAGGCCTCTAGCCTCCCTTTAGAACAAGAAAAGGATGAATGGACTACGCCTCTCCAGAAACTGCAAGGCTTTTACAACATCAATGCTAATGAAGATGATGATCCTAGGAAGGTGAACATTGCCGAAAGAGAAGGCCAAAGAGATGTGGAAGGACCAGGAATTGAGATACCATTCATTGGACAATCGATCAAGATTAGGAAAGTCAATATTGGAACAAAGTAGACACCGAAGCTTGCAAATGTTGGAGATTACAGAGATGCTGCTACTATCGACAAGATAACATAATTACTGCATGAATATCAGGACTTGTTTCCAACCAAGTTCACTGATATGAAGAGAATTAAAAGGCCTATGGGAGAGATGATTATCCCTTTAAAACACGGGTCAAGTTGACCTAGGGTTTTAGACACCTAGGGTTTTGGCATATAGGGTTTGTGATACCTAGGTTTCGACCTAAGGATGTCGGTGAGCTATTGCAATGCATAAATAGAGGTCTAAAGGACCTGGGTTGGGTTGTTGTTGATGTTAGGATCATTGTTGTTGTCTTTTTCATTGTGTGATCGAGTGAGTAATATTGAGTGAGAGAGAAGTGTTGAGTAGGAGAGCCTTCCGTATTGTAAGATGTTCAGCTAGGTGCAAAGATCAACCCTGCAACTGGGAACACATGGAGGGAAGAGATAAAGAGGAGAAGAAAGAAGATCTACTAGCTAAGAGCATAGACAAGAACTGTGTGCTTCATCTTAATACATTATAAAGCACAGTTATGTGGACGTAGCCCTAGAGAGAGGGTGAACCACGTATATCTTGTGTCGTATGTGTGATTGGTGCTCTGTTCCTTGTTGTATGATATACTGTTATTTCATTACTGTAATAGATCTGATAGATATATCTTACACAGTAGATTGCAGGAAGATAAAGAATATTAGATTGTTTTGTTCCGATCACTTTGAATCCACTTTACATTCCTTCTGGTTGTAGACATCTCTGTCCTGCAACCCCCTCATAGTTTCTTCAGGTGAGACTGCATCTACCTCACAAGTGTTGCCGAAAGGGCCAGTAGCTAGGGCTTGTTGGTGCCCTCTTGGAGCTGAACCCTGGGTTTGCCCCTGTGCCAACATTAGTACATTCTGTTCTCGTGGGTTTTGACTTACTAAAAATGTCGTTTAGGGTCTCAAAAATGCCCCGCAATTTAATTACATTCAAAAACCACAAAATTTAGTAGAAATTTGACTATTTTACTGTGTTAACAGTCCTTTAAATCTTACCTGTTGATCTCAAATCACGATGCAAAAAACCTGTTGTTTTTACGTTGTCATCTATCAATGATAGACATCATCCTTGGGGCACACCCATTTTTTTTCCAAAGCTACTGATCTGACCATTGGTCGTCAGTCCATTTCCCCGACACCTGATTTTTAAACAACTCATAAATTGGTTGTCGACGATATTTGTTGGCAAATGAAAAAATCTCTGTTGAATCTATCGATGCCCGAACACTGACCCATTGGTGATTGAAGATCCCCGATGACTGTTGAACGCTTTCCCAAATAAGTTGATTTGACCATCGACCATCGACCACTTCTGTCAGCTGACGTGGAAACTGTTGATGTGGCATGATACGTGGATGCCAACGTGGCATGACACATCATCCTAAGGTGTGAAATTGGGTGACATGGTATGAAACATGGATTCTTACTGGAATGACAGGTGGATGATGACATTATCATCCTCCTTTCTGTAAGGTAGCTAGAGAGGTAGTGGGGGGGCCCAGAGGGCCCATAGTGATAATAGTGGAGGTCATTCAATGTAAGGTGGACTAGGTCCACTATATTACAATGTAAGGTGGACTAGGTCCACTATATTATTAAATAAGACCCACTATGGTAGTTAGATATAATAAATGGGTAATTAGATATAATAAATGTAAGAGGACTTCTTTGAAGGTTCTACTTCTAGAAGATTCCTCCTCTAGAATGTTCTTAGGTGATGGTAGCACTATATAAAGGGGTTTAAGCAATGTAATGAGACATGAAGAGAATTATTGTATTTGGAGCTGAAGCTCATTAGGAGGTTGCCCCCTCG